>OY759152.1:4467533-4485033 GCA_963662125.1 Diplazon laetatorius | reverse complement strand
CACAGACACTCACACAGACAAACACACAGACAAACACACAGACACACACACAGACATACACACAGACACACACACACAGGCACACACACAGGCACACACAGACGCACACAGACGCACACAGACACACACATACACACACATACACACACAGACACACACAGACACACACATGCACACACACAGACGCACACAGACGCACACAGACACACACAGACACACACATACATACACAGACACACACAGACACACACAGACACACACAGACACACACAGACACACACAGACACACACACACAGACACACACACAGACACACACACACACAGACACACACACGGATACACACACACCGACACACACAGACGCACACAGACGCACACAGACACACACAGACACACACAGACGCACACAGACACACACAGACACACACAGACACACATACAGACACACACACAGACGCACACACACACAGACACACACACAGACACACACACAGACACACACACAGACACACACACAGACACACACACAGACACACACACAGACACACACGAGGACACACACACAGACACACACAGACGCACACAGACGCACGCACGCACACACAGACACACACACAGACGCACACAGACGGACGCACGCACGCACGCACACACAGACGCACGAAGACGCACACAGACGCACGCACGCACGCACGCACACACAGACACACACACAGACACACACACAGACACACACACAGAAACACACACAGACAAACCCACAGACACACACACAGACACACACATACAGACACACACACAGACACACACACAGACACACACACAGACACACACAGACACTCACAGACACTCACAGACACACACAGACGACCACAGACACACACAGACACACACACAGACACACACATACAGACACACACACAGACACACACACAGACACACGCAGACACTCACAGACACACACAGACAGACACAGACGACCGCAGACACACACAGACACACACACAGACACACACATACAGACACACACACAGACACACACACAGACACACACAGACACTCACAGACACACACAGACACACACAGACGACCACAGACACACACAGACACACACAGACGACCACAGACGCCCACAGACGCACACAGACGCACACAGACGCACGCACGCACACACAGACACACACACAGGCACACACACAGACACCCACACAGAAAAACACAGACACACACACACAGACACACACACAGATACACCCACAGATACACACACAGACGCACACACAGACACACACACAGACACACACAGACACACACAGACACACACACACAGACACTCACACAGACACACACACAGACACACACACAGACATACACACAGACACACACACACAGACACACGCACAGGCACACACAGACGCACACAGACGCACACAGACGCACACACAGACATACACACAGACACACACACACAGACACACACACAGACACACACACAGACACACACACAGACACACACACGGACACACACACAGACACACACAGACGCACACAGACGCACACAGACGCACGCACGCACACACAGACACACACACAGACACACACACAGACACACACAGACGCACACAGACGCACACAGACGCACGCACGCACACACAGACACACACACAGACACACACACACAGACACACACAGACGCACACAGACGCACACAGACGCACACAGACGCACGAAGACGCACTAAGACGGACGCACGCACGCACGCACACACAGACGCACGAAGACGCACACAGACGCACGCACGCACGCACGCACACACAGACACACACACAGACACACACACACAGACACACACACAGAAACACACACAGACAAACACACAGACACACACACAGACACACACATACAGACACACACACAGACACACACACAGACACACACACAGACACACACAGACACTCACAGACACTCACAGACACACACAGACACACACAGACGACCACAGACACACACAGACACACACACAGACACACACATACAGACACACACACAGACACACACAGACACTCACAGACACACACAGACACACACAGACGACCACAGACACACACAGACACACACATACAGACACACACGCAGACACACACACAGACACACACACAGACACACACAGACACTCACAGACACACACAGACACACACAGACTACCACAGACACACACAGACACACACAGACACACACAGACGACCACAGACGCACACAGACGCACACAGACGCACGCACGCACACACAGACACACACAGACACACACACAGACACACACACAGACACCCACACAGACACACACAGACACACACACACAGACACACACACAGATACACACACAGATACACACACAGACGCACACACAGATACACACACAGACACACACAGACACACACAGACACACACACAGACACTCACAGACACACACAGACTACCACAGACACACACAGACACACACAGACACACACAGACACACACAGACGCACACAGACGCACACAGACGCACGAAGACGCACTAAGACGGACGCACGCACGCACGCACACACAGACGCACGAAGACGCACACAGACGCACGCACGCACGCACGCACACACAGACACACACACAGACACACACACAGACACACACACAGAAACACACACAAACAAACACACAGACACACACACAGACACACACATACAGACACACACACACAGACACACACACAGACACACACACAGACACACACAGACACTCACAGACACACACACAGACACACACATACAGACACACACACAGACACACACACAGACACACACAGACACACACAGACACTCACAGACACACACAGACACACACAGACGACCACAGACACACACAGACACACACAGACACACACAGACGACCACAGACGCCCACAGACGCACACAGACGCACACAGACGCACGCACGCACACACAGGCACACACACAGACACCCACACAGACACACACAGACACACACACACAGACACACACACAGATACACCCACAGATACACACACAGACGCACACACAGACACACACACAGACACACACAGACACACACAGACACACACACAGACACTCACACAGACACACACACAGACATACACACAGACACACACACACAGACACACGCACAGGCACACACAGACGCACACAGACGCACACAGACATACACACAGACACACACACACAGACACACACACAGACACACACACAGACACACACACAGACACACACACGGACACACACACAGACACACACACGGACACACACACAGACACACACAGACGCACACAGACGCACACAGACGCACGCACGCACACACAGACACACACACAGACACACACACAGACACACACAGACGCACACAGACGCACACAGACGCACGCACGCACACACAGACACACACACAGACACACACACACAGACACACACAGACGCACACAGACGCACACAGACGCACACAGACGCACGCACGCACACACAGACACACACACAGGCACACACACAGACACCCACACAGAAACACACAGACACACACACACAGACACACACACAGATACACCCACAGATACACACACAGACGCACACACAGACACACACACAGACACACACAGACACACACAGACACACACACACAGACACTCACACAGACACACACACAGACACACACACAGACATACACACACAGACACACGCACAGGCACACACAGACGCACACAGACGCACACAGACGCACACAGACGCACACACAGACATACACACAGACACACACACACAGACACACACACAGACACACACACAGACACACACACAGACACACACACGGACACACACACAGACACACACAGACGCACACAGACGCACGCACGCACACACAGACACACACACAGACACACACACACAGACACACACAGACGCACACAGACGCACACAGACGCACGCACGCACACACAGACACACACACAGACACACACACACAGACACACACAGACGCACACAGACGCACACAGACGCACACAGACGCACGAAGACGCACTAAGACGGACGCACGCACGCACGCACACACAGACGCACGAAGACGCACACAGACGCACGCACGCACGCACGCACACACAGACACACACACAGACACACACACAGACACACACACAGAAACACACACAGACAAACACACAGACACACACACAGACACACACATACAGACACACACACAGACACACACACAGACACACACACAGACACACACACAGACACACACAGACACTCACAGACACTCACAGACACACACAGACACACACAGACGACCACAGACACACACAGACACACACACAGACACACACATACAGACACACACACAGACACACACACAGACACACACAGACACTCACAGACACACACAGACACACACAGACGACCACAGACACACACAGACACACACAGACTACCACAGACACACACAGACACACACAGACGACCACAGACGCACACAGACGCACAAAGACGCACGCACGCACACACAGACACACACAGACACACACACAGACACACACACAGACACCCACACAGACACACACAGACACACACACACAGACACACACACAGATACACACACAGATACACACACAGACGCACACACAGACACACACACAGACACACACAGACACACACAGACACACACAGACACACACACAGACACTCACAGACACACACAGACTACCACAGACACACACAGACACACACAGACACACACAGACGCACACAGACGCACACAGACGCACACAGACGCACGAAGACGCACTAAGACGGACGCACGCACGCACGCACACACAGACGCACGAAGACGCACACAGACGCACGCACGCACGCACGCACACACAGACACACACACAGACACACACACAGAAACACACACAGACAAACACACAGACACACACACAGACACACACATACAGACACACACACACAGACACACACACAGACACACACACAGACACACACAGACACTCACAGACACACACACAGACACACACATACAGACACACACACAGACACACACACAGACACACACAGACACTCACAGACACACACAGACACACACAGACGACCACAGACACACACAGACACACAGACACACACAGACGACCACAGACGCCCACAGACGCACACAGACGCACACAGACGCACGCACGCACACACAGACACACACACAGGCACACACACAGACACCCACACAGACACACACAGACACACACACACAGACACACACACAGATACACCCACAGATACACACACAGACGCACACAGACGCACACAGACGCACACAGACATACACACAGACACACACACACAGACACACACACAGACACACACACAGACACACACACAGACACACACACGGACACACACACAGACACACACACGGACACACACACAGACACACACAGACGCACACAGACGCACACAGACGCACGCACGCACACACAGACACACACACAGACACACACACAGACACACACAGACGCACACAGACGCACACAGACGCACGCACGCACACACAGACACACACACAGACACACACACACAGACGCACACAGACGCACGAAGACGCACTAAGACGGACGCACGCACGCACGCACACACAGACGCACGAAGACGCACACAGACGCACGCACGCACGCACGCACACACAGACACGCACACAGACGCACGAAGACGCACTAAGACGGACGCACGCACGCACGCACACACAGACGCACGAAGACGCACACAGACGCACGCACGCACGCACGCACACACAGACACACACACAGACACACACACAGACACACACACAGACACACACACAGAAACACACACAGACAAACACACAGACACACACACAGACACACACATACAGACACACACACAGACACACACACAGACACACACACAGACACACACAGACACTCACAGACACTCACAGACACACACAGACGACCACAGACACACACAGACACACACACAGACACACACATACAGACACACACACAGACACACACACAGACACACACACAGACACACACAGACACTCACAGACACACACAGACACACACAGACGACCACAGACACACACAGACACACACACAGACACACACATACAGACACACACACAGACACACACACAGACACACACACAGACACACACAGACACACACACACAGACACACACACAGATACACACACAGATACACACACAGACGCACACACAGACACACACACAGACACACACAGACACACACAGACACACACACAGACACTCACACAGACACACACACAGACACACACACAGACATACACACAGACACAAACACACAGACACACACAGACGCACACAGACGCACACAGACGCACACAGACACACACACAGACATACACACAGACACACACACACAGACACACACACAGACACACACACAGACACACACACAGACACAAACACGGACACACACACACAGACACACACATACGCACACAGACGCACACAGACGCACGCACGCACACACAGACACACACACAGACACACACAGACGCACACAGACGCACACAGACGCACGAAGACGCACACAGACGGACGCACGCACGCACGCACACACAGACGCACGAAGACGCACACAGACGGACGCACGCACGCACGTACACACAGACGCAAGCACACAGACGCACGCACACACGAACACACGCACGCACACGCACCAAGCAAACTCGCAAACACGCACGAACGCACACACGCACACGAACGCACACGCACGCACACGCACCAAGCAAACTCGCAAACACGCGCGAACGCACACACGCACACGAACGCACACGCACGCGCACACACGCGCACACGAACGCACACGCACGCGCACACACGCGCACACACGCGCGCACACACGCACACGCAAACGCACACACACACACACACGCACACGCAAACTCTCAAACACGCACACACGCACACACGCACACACGCACACACGGACACACGCACGCACACGCACGCAAGCAAACTCGCAAACACGCACGAACGCACACACGCACACGAACGCACACGCACGCACACGCACGCGCACACACGCGCACACAAGCGCACACACGCGCACACACACGCACGCACACGCACGCACGCACACGCACGCACACCTACGCACCCGCACGCACACTTACGAACACGCACGCACACCTACGAACACGCACGCATACCTACGCACACGCACGCACACCTACGAACACGCACGCACACGCACGCACACACACACGCACGAACACACGCACACGCGCACGCACACACGCGCGCACACACACGCACACGCACACGCACGAACACGCAGGCACACGCACGCACAAGCACACACACGCTCACGCACACACACAGACACACACAGACACAGACACAGACACAGACACAGACACACACACAGACGCACACACAGACGCACACACAGACACACACACGGTCACACACACAGACACACACTCAGACATACACACAGACACACACAGACGCACACAGACGCACACAGACGCACACAGACGCACGCACGCACACACAGACACACACACAGACACACACACAGACACACACAGACGCACACAGACGCACACAGACGCACGAAGACGCACACAGACGGACGCACGCACGCACGCACACACAGACACACACAGACACACGCACAGACATACACACAGACACACACACACAGGCACACACACAGGCACACACAGACGCACGAAGACACACAGATACACACACAGACACACACAGACACACACAGACACACACACAGACGCACACAGACGCACACAGACACACACAGACACACACAGACATACACAGACACACACAGGCACACACAGACACACACAGACACACACAGACACACACAGACACACACACAGACAAACACAGACGCACACAGACGCACACAGACGCACACAGACACACACAGACACACACAGACACACACAGACGCACACAGACACACACAGACACACACAGACACACACAGACACACACACAGACACACACACAGACACACACACACACACAGGCACACACACGGATACACACACACCGACACACACAGACGCACACAGACGCACACAGACGCACACAGACGCACGCACGCACACACAGACACACACACAGACACACACATACAGACACACACACAGACACACATACAGACACACACACAGACACACACACAGACACACACAGACACTCACAGACACACACAGAAACACACAGACGACCACAGACACACACAGACACACACACAGACACACACACAGACACACACAGACACTCACAGACACACACAGACACACACAGACACACACAGACGACCACAGACGCACACAGACGCACACAGACGCACGCACGCACACACAGACACACACACAGACACACACACACACAGGCACACACACAGACACCCACACAGACACACACAGACACACACACACAGACACACACACAGATACACACACAGATACACACACAGACGCACACACAGACACACACACACAGACACACACAGACACACACAGACACACACACAGACACTCACACAGACACACACACAGACATACACACAGACACACACACACAGACACACACACAGGCACACACAGACGCACACAGACACACACAGACACACACAGACACACACAGACACACACAGACTTACACACAGACATACACACAGACACACACACACACAGACACACACACAGACACACACACGGACACACACACAGACACACACAGACGCACACAGACGCACACAGACGCACACACAGACACACACACAGACACACACAGACACACACAGACGCACACAGACGCACACAGACGCACGAAGACGCACACAGACGGACGCACGCACGCACGCACACACAGACGCACGAAGACGCACACAGACGGACGCACGCACGCACGTACACACAGACGCAAGCACGCACGCACACAGACGCACGCACACACGCACACACGCACGCACACGCACCAAGCAAACTCGCAAACACGCACGAACGCACACACGCACACGAACGCACACGCACCAAGCAAACTCGCAAACACGCGCGAACGCACACACGCACACGAACGCACACGCACGCGCACACACGCGCACACACGCGCACACACGCGCGCACACGCGCGCACACACGCACACGCACACGCACACACACACACACACGCCCACGCAAACTCTCAAACACGCACACACGCACACACGCACACACGCACACACGCACACACGCACACACGCACGCACACGCACGCAAGCAAACTCGCAAACACGCACGAACGCACACACGCACACGAACGCACACGCACGCACACGCACGCGCACACACGCGCACACAAGCGCACACACGCGCACACACACGCACGCACACGCACGCACGCACACGCACGCACACCTACGCACCCGCACGCACACTTACGAACACGCACGCACACCTACGAACACGCACGCATACCTACGCACACGCACGCACACCTACGAACACGCACGCACACGCACGCACACACACACGCACGAACACACGCACACGCGCACGCACACACGCGCGCACACGCACGCGCACGAACACGCAGGCACACGCACGCACAAGCACACACACGCACACACGCACACGCACACACACAGACACACACAGACACACACAGACACACACAGACACACACAGACACAGACACACACACAGACGCACACACAGACGCACACACAGACACACACACGGTCACACACACAGACACACACACAGACATACACACAGACACACACGGACACACACGCAGACACACACAGACGCACACAGACGCACACAGACGCACACAGACGCACGCACGCACACACAGACACACACACAGACACACACACAGACACACACAGACACACACAGACGCACACAGACGCACACAGACGCACACAGACGCACGAAGACGCACACAGACGGACGCACGCACGCACGCACACACAGACACACACAGACACACGCACAGACACTCACACAGACAAACACACAGACACACACACAGACATACACACAGACACACACACACAGGCACACACACAGGCACACACAGACGCACACAGACACACACATACACACACAGACACACACAGACACACACAGACACACACAGACGCACACAGACGCACACAGACACACACAGACACACACAGACATACACAGACACACACAGACACACACAGACACACAGAGAAACACACAGACACACACAGACACACACAGACACACACACAGACAAACACAGACGCACACAGACGCACACAGACGCACACAGACACACACAGACACACACAGACACACACAGACACACACAGACACACACAGACACACACACAGACACACACACAGACACACACACACACAGACACACACACGGATACACACACACCGACACACACAGACGCACACAGACGCACACAGACGCACACAGACGCACGCACGCACACACAGACACACACACAGACACACACACAGACACACACACACAAACACACACAGACAAACACACAGACACACACACACACAGACACACACACAGATACACACACAGACACACACACAGATACACACACACACGGACACACACACAGACACACACACACAGACACACACACAGACACACACACAGACACACACACGGACACACACACAGACACACACAGACGCACACAGACGCACACAGACGCACGCACGCACACACAGACACACACACAGACACACACACAGACACACACACAGACAAACACAGACGCACACAGACGCACACAGACGCACACAGACACACACAGACACACACAGACACACACAGACGCACACAGACACACACAGACACACACAGACACACACAGACACACACACAGACACACACACAGACACACACACACACACAGGCACACACACGGATACACACACACCGACACACACAGACGCACACAGACGCACACAGACGCACACAGACGCACACAGACGCACGCACGCACACACAGACACACACACAGACACACACATACAGACACACACACAGACACACACACAGACACACACAGACACTCACAGACACACACAGACACACACAGACGACCACAGACACACACAGACACACACACAGACACACACATACAGACACACACACAGACACACACACAGACACACACAGACACTCACAGACACACACAGACGACCACAGACACACACAGACACACACAGACACACACAGACGACCACAGACGCCCACAGACGCACACAGACGCACACAGACGCACGCACGCACACACAGACACACACACAGACACACACACACACAGGCACACACACAGACACCCACACAGACACACACAGACACACACACACAGACACACACACAGATACACACACAGATACACACACAGACGCACACACAGACACACACACAGACACACACAGACACACACAGACACACACACAGACACTCACACAGACACACACACAGACACACACACAGACATACACACAGACACACACACACAGACACACACACAGGCACACACAGACGCACACAGACACACACAGACACACACAGACGCACACAGACACACACACAGACATACACACAGACACACACACACACACACAGACACACACACAGACACACACACAGACACACACACGGACACACACACAGACACACACAGACGCACACAGACGCACACAGACGCACACACAGACACACACACAGACACACACAGACACACACAGACGCACACAGACGCACACAGACGCACGAAGACGCACACAGACGGACGCACGCACGCACGCACACACAGACGCACGAAGACGCACACAGACGGACGCACGCACGCACGTACACACAGACGCAAGCACGCACGCACACAGACGCACGCACACACGCACACACGCACGCACACGCACCAAGCAAACTCGCAAACACGCACGAACGCACACACGCACACGAACGCACACGCACCAAGCAAACTCGCAAACACGCGCGAACGCACACACGCACACGAACGCACACGCACGCGCACACACGCGCACACACGCGCACACACGCGCGCACACACGCACACGCACACGCACACACACACACACACGCCCACGCAAACTCTCAAACACGCACACACGCACACACGCACACACGCACACACGCACACACGCACGCACACGCACGCAAGCAAACTCGCAAACACGCACGAACGCACACACGCACACGAACGCACACGCACGCACACGCACGCGCACACACGCGCACACAAGCGCACACACGCGCACACACACGCACGCACACGCACGCACGCACACGCACGCACACCTACGCACCCGCACGCACACTTACGAACACGCACGCACACCTACGAACACGCACGCATACCTACGCACACGCACGCACACCTACGAACACGCACGCACACGCACGCACACACACACGCACGAACACACGCACACACGCACACGAACGCACACGCACGCACACGCACGCGCACACACGCGCACACAAGCGCACACACGCGCACACACACGCACGCACACGCACGCACGCACACGCACGCACACCTACGCACCCGCACGCACACTTACGAACACGCACGCACACCTACGAACACGCACGCATACCTACGCACACGCACGCACACCTACGAACACGCACGCACACGCACGCACACACACACGCACGAACACACGCACACGCGCACGCACACACGCGCGCACACACACGCACACGCACACGCACGAACACGCAGGCACACGCACGCACAAGCACACACACGCTCACGCACACACACAGACACACACAGACACAGACACAGACACAGACACAGACACACACACAGACGCACACACAGACGCACACACAGACACACACACGGTCACACACACAGACACACACTCAGACATACACACAGACACACACAGACGCACACAGACGCACACAGACGCACACAGACGCACGCACGCACACACAGACACACACACAGACACACACACAGACACACACAGACGCACACAGACGCACACAGACGCACGAAGACGCACACAGACGGACGCACGCACGCACGCACACACAGACACACACAGACACACGCACAGACATACACACAGACACACACACACAGGCACACACACAGGCACACACAGACGCACGAAGACACACAGATACACACACAGACACACACAGACACACACAGACACACACACAGACGCACACAGACGCACACAGACACACACAGACACACACAGACATACACAGACACACACAGGCACACACAGACACACACAGACACACACAGACACACACAGACACACACACAGACAAACACAGACGCACACAGACGCACACAGACGCACACAGACACACACAGACACACACAGACACACACAGACGCACACAGACACACACAGACACACACAGACACACACAGACACACACACAGACACACACACAGACACACACACACACACAGGCACACACACGGATACACACACACCGACACACACAGACGCACACAGACGCACACAGACGCACACAGACGCACGCACGCACACACAGACACACACACAGACACACACATACAGACACACACACAGACACACATACAGACACACACACAGACACACACACAGACACACACAGACACTCACAGACACACACAGAAACACACAGACGACCACAGACACACACAGACACACACACAGACACACACACAGACACACACAGACACTCACAGACACACACAGACACACACAGACACACACAGACGACCACAGACGCACACAGACGCACACAGACGCACGCACGCACACACAGACACACACACAGACACACACACACACAGGCACACACACAGACACCCACACAGACACACACAGACACACACACACAGACACACACACAGATACACACACAGATACACACACAGACGCACACACAGACACACACACACAGACACACACAGACACACACAGACACACACACAGACACTCACACAGACACACACACAGACATACACACAGACACACACACACAGACACACACACAGGCACACACAGACGCACACAGACACACACAGACACACACAGACACACACAGACACACACAGACTTACACACAGACATACACACAGACACACACACACACAGACACACACACAGACACACACACGGACACACACACAGACACACACAGACGCACACAGACGCACACAGACGCACACACAGACACACACACAGACACACACAGACACACACAGACGCACACAGACGCACACAGACGCACACAGACGCACGAAGACGCACACAGACGGACGCACGCACGCACGCACACACAGACGCACGAAGACGCACACAGACGGACGCACGCACGCACGTACACACAGACGCAAGCACGCACGCACACAGACGCACGCACACACGCACACACGCACGCACACGCACCAAGCAAACTCGCAAACACGCACGAACGCACACACGCACACGAACGCACACGCACCAAGCAAACTCGCAAACACGCGCGAACGCACACACGCACACGAACGCACACGCACGCGCACACACGCGCACACACGCGCACACACGCGCGCACACGCGCGCACACACGCACACGCACACGCACACACACACACACACGCCCACGCAAACTCTCAAACACGCACACACGCACACACGCACACACGCACACACGCACACACGCACACACGCACGCACACGCACGCAAGCAAACTCGCAAACACGCACGAACGCACACACGCACACGAACGCACACGCACGCACACGCACGCGCACACACGCGCACACAAGCGCACACACGCGCACACACACGCACGCACACGCACGCACGCACACGCACGCACACCTACGCACCCGCACGCACACTTACGAACACGCACGCACACCTACGAACACGCACGCATACCTACGCACACGCACGCACACCTACGAACACGCACGCACACGCACGCACACACACACGCACGAACACACGCACACGCGCACGCACACACGCGCGCACACGCACGCGCACGAACACGCAGGCACACGCACGCACAAGCACACACACGCACACACGCACACGCACACACACAGACACACACAGACACACACAGACACACACAGACACACACAGACACAGACACACACACAGACGCACACACAGACGCACACACAGACACACACACGGTCACACACACAGACACACACACAGACATACACACAGACACACACGGACACACACGCAGACACACACAGACGCACACAGACGCACACAGACGCACACAGACGCACGCACGCACACACAGACACACACACAGACACACACACAGACACACACAGACACACACAGACGCACACAGACGCACACAGACGCACACAGACGCACGAAGACGCACACAGACGGACGCACGCACGCACGCACACACAGACACACACAGACACACGCACAGACACTCACACAGACAAACACACAGACACACACACAGACATACACACAGACACACACACACAGGCACACACACAGGCACACACAGACGCACACAGACACACACATACACACACAGACACACACAGACACACACAGACACACACAGACGCACACAGACGCACACAGACACACACAGACACACACAGACATACACAGACACACACAGACACACACAGACACACAGAGAAACACACAGACACACACAGACACACACAGACACACACACAGACAAACACAGACGCACACAGACGCACACAGACGCACACAGACACACACAGACACACACAGACACACACAGACACACACAGACACACACAGACACACACACAGACACACACACAGACACACACACACACAGACACACACACGGATACACACACACCGACACACACAGACGCACACAGACGCACACAGACGCACACAGACGCACGCACGCACACACAGACACACACACAGACACACACACAGACACACACACACAAACACACACAGACAAACACACAGACACACACACACACAGACACACACACAGATACACACACAGACACACACACAGATACACACACACACGGACACACACACAGACACACACACACAGACACACACACAGACACACACACAGACACACACACGGACACACACACAGACACACACAGACGCACACAGACGCACACAGACGCACGCACGCACACACAGACACACACACAGACACACACACAGACACACACACAGACAAACACAGACGCACACAGACGCACACAGACGCACACAGACACACACAGACACACACAGACACACACAGACGCACACAGACACACACAGACACACACAGACACACACAGACACACACACAGACACACACACAGACACACACACACACACAGGCACACACACGGATACACACACACCGACACACACAGACGCACACAGACGCACACAGACGCACACAGACGCACACAGACGCACGCACGCACACACAGACACACACACAGACACACACATACAGACACACACACAGACACACACACAGACACACACAGACACTCACAGACACACACAGACACACACAGACGACCACAGACACACACAGACACACACACAGACACACACATACAGACACACACACAGACACACACACAGACACACACAGACACTCACAGACACACACAGACGACCACAGACACACACAGACACACACAGACACACACAGACGACCACAGACGCCCACAGACGCACACAGACGCACACAGACGCACGCACGCACACACAGACACACACACAGACACACACACACACAGGCACACACACAGACACCCACACAGACACACACAGACACACACACACAGACACACACACAGATACACACACAGATACACACACAGACGCACACACAGACACACACACAGACACACACAGACACACACAGACACACACACAGACACTCACACAGACACACACACAGACACACACACAGACATACACACAGACACACACACACAGACACACACACAGGCACACACAGACGCACACAGACACACACAGACACACACAGACGCACACAGACACACACACAGACATACACACAGACACACACACACACACACAGACACACACACAGACACACACACAGACACACACACGGACACACACACAGACACACACAGACGCACACAGACGCACACAGACGCACACACAGACACACACACAGACACACACAGACACACACAGACGCACACAGACGCACACAGACGCACGAAGACGCACACAGACGGACGCACGCACGCACGCACACACAGACGCACGAAGACGCACACAGACGGACGCACGCACGCACGTACACACAGACGCAAGCACGCACGCACACAGACGCACGCACACACGCACACACGCACGCACACGCACCAAGCAAAC
>OY759152.1:4385033-4465033 GCA_963662125.1 Diplazon laetatorius | reverse complement strand
CTCAGTCCCGTTAACTAGTCAACTACTTCATACTCAGTCTTCAACCTATCATTTTCCACCACTTACAGTCGCCAGTCATGTACACTCTCTTGTATTAACTCTCATGCATCGACACTTTATAAACGTGCACTCTTGCGGCATTTCAGCAGTTTAACTATTTTCTACGACTGATAAATAATCTGAGCTTCAACAAAATACTCAATTCAACGCTGTAATTATGCGATGACAAAATTCCTCAAGGTGTAACGCAACAAAAATTCTACAAGTTACATTCATAAGATCGGAGTCAAATGACGACGTGTTCATGCGGAGTAATATGCTTATGATTGTCTTACCTCCGTGTATGATATCAGATTGTAGAAAGTTAGCTTCAAAGGGTTTCCAGCAAGTTCTACCAGTTGCATGAAACTGCAAACAAAACCGAATAATCGTTATAGCTTCATTTGATTATTGGTTCTTATATTGGTTCTCCTAGTATAGAGGTGAAAGTGGGTCGAGCGGTTGGAAGATAGATAGTAGATATGTACGTAGAATATGGAGGACGGACAGTAGCCTGTGATCCGTATAAATAAAACCACCAGGGTGTTGATTTGCGGAAACTCTTTATGGTACAACTTGAAAAAGTAAAAAAAGAAGTACCGTCAAGTGGGGTTAGTAAGAGTCACGGTAGAATTTTATTTCTAGGATTGTGATAATTGAATGTTTTGACTCTGCTGAGGCAAAAATATACCTCGAAATGTTCCCATCAGATGGCACGAAACGCCATTAGTGGGCAAGTTATGGGAACAGAGAAAAACAAGGGTGCAATGTAGAGCCTTGCACATTGCTTCCTCATAGTTTTGTACCGGTTTAAATTATTGAGATGGAAAGTAGAACCTTGCTTATGGTTTCCTTATCTTCTTACACATTTGCCAAAGCTTCCTCTATAAGGAACCATGTGTCGATCAATTTTGGCTTCCTTATAGAGGAAGCTTTGGCAAATGTGTAAGAAGATAAGGAAGCCGTAAGCAAGGTTCTACTTTACATCTCAATAATTTGAAAACTGTACAAAACTATGAGGAAGCAATGTGCAAGGTTCTACTTTGCACTCTTGTTCACTTTCGTGACGTTGAGGGCTCCTTGTGAGTGTGATGTAAGTCGAAATCAATATACATGGGGCAATTCATGTGAAATTTGAAAAATTATAATTCGCATCAAATCTTAACTCCTTGTTAAATTTTATCCGAATTCAATAGGAAATCCCTTTGGATGATAGTGCAACTTCGTACTAAATTCCAGCCAGATATCTCAAAAATTATGGAAGCTAGAGCAGTTACATTGATTTTTGGAAAAATTTCAAAACGCCATCAAATATGAATGGCTTGATGGATTTCGCCCAAATTCAATCGGGTTTCTCTTTGGATAATTGCGCAACTTCGTACCAAATTTAAGTCCGATATCTCAAAAATTGCTCCAGTTAGAGTGTAAAGATCGTTTTTTTCACATTAAAAAATGCTTTAAAACAAACGGAATGCGTGGATTTTTTCCAAATTCGGTATCGAGCATCTCCCTGTACTCGTACAACATTATACTAAATTTGAGCTCGATATCTCTAAAATTATGGGAGCTAGAGACCGAAAATAAATTTTTGAATTTTCAAAAAATGCTGTAAAAACAAACAAACTTAATAGATTTTTGGAAAAATTAAATTGTGCTATGCGCCGTGAACCCTTCACATGTGTGACAAATTTCAGCTTGATATCTCGAGCCGTTCTCAAGTTGTGAGCGGTCAACCATAACTACACACACACACACACACATACACACACACACACATACATCCGGACATTTTTTCTAAATGTGTTTTTTAGGTGTTTTGAGACATACTGAACACGTTTTCATGAACATCTCGAAAAAAAAAAATTTCACGAAAACAAAGCTTCCTCTATGGGGAAGCAAAAATTGCGAGAAAACAAAGAAACGGAAAAAAAATTTACGTGTTGCAAACTTCTCATCCGACCGACTTATTGAAGAAAGTTTCATATCAAATTGTGCAAGGTCAGTGTGGACAAATTAGGTTTTATAATGTACACGCAGTTTGGTAATTTTTTAACCACTTTTTTTCGAGTCAGAAAATCGAAAGATCGGTATTAGGAGGGTGAATCAGACAAAATAAAAACTGAATATTTAAAAGAAAATCATTCGGCATCTAATAGCGTGGGTTTTTACCGTTCTTTTTCATGTGTAAAAGTTTTAAATTGGTGCTACCGTCTAAAAGATACGTAAATATTCATTTCACAGCGGAGCATTCTAACCTCAAAATAGACAGTTCGAAATATTTCGACCGTCTTTATACGAATTTCTTGTGTAAACAAGGCCTACAAATGGATTAAAAATTGTGGTTTTGGTCTCATACCCCGCTTAACGGTAAGGGAAATAAGAAAAATGGAAGCCGACACTTGAAAGAGCCGGGATAATATAAATGGGACGTCATATTGCGCTAATTAAAACTATATGGAGATAGGATGGGAAAGACAAGACAGTCAGGATATAAGAGAGTTAAGGGATATTCTAGTCTAGAATTTGGAAAGAAACTTTTTTTTTGCATATTTTTAAAGTTTAGGCTTTCAAGAATACGTCTGATCTCCAAATGAAAAACCCAGCAATAAGAAACTTTCCCCAGTTTCTCACTCGAGCGCTTCTCCCACTCCGACTCGAACTCCGAGCCCAAGAATTTCGTGCGCGGAACTTCTGGTTGAGAAACCAGGCTGGGAGAGATTATTCGGGCAAAATAGAGTGAACGTTGTAGTGTAAATTGATGTGTGTGTGTGTGTGCCTTTCTCGTTGAGAGGATCGCATGCGGAGAAGATTGAGGGACAGACAGAGGTAGTGAACGCGGAGCACGCGTCTGCTGAGGGTATGCGATATATAAGAAAAACTCTTGTCGTTGGGGGGGCTTTTGGTCTCTTATTTGGAGGTCGGACTGTATACCCTTCAAAGGAATTTCCGAAAATCCAATTATTAACGTTTAATTATAGCTATTTTAGTGACGCGGCAACTGAACGGGTCCTGCTAGAAAAAATCGATTGATAGATAGTAGACATTACCTTTCTACGATACGAGAAAGATACGATAAATACGATAGTAGCACGGGGACTTTACGACGTGGTAATTATTGTTTGGAGCGAAACTCTTGTCAACGAAAGATCATTACTAGTGGTGTGATTTGTGAAAGTAATAGGACGCACTATTTTTTCGTTTTCGAGAGAAAGATGACTTTAAAAAATATTGTAGGTAACTCTTATAAGACTGTTTATAGCGACAATCAGTAGTAAGGTGCTCGGTTAGAAGTCGTAACGTTGCGGGTTCGAGTCTCGCTGAAGTCATTTTTTTCTCAATTTTCTCTCTGTACGAATGAACGAATGTACGAATGAACATTGCAATGTTCATTTGGCAAATTCAATGATATTATGCCAATTAAATTACATTTGATATTTATTTTCAATCAAAAAACGGTTTTCACGTGTTTTTGTCTTTTTCTTCGCAAATCGTCCTTTGGTCAGTCGTAAAAAATGTTTACGTTGAATCTATCTTGGTCACTCCATAACTCGAGAACGACTTTACCGATTTCGTTCATTTTTTTTTCTAAATGTTTCTAATACTCCGTAGAAGGTTCTTACGGAAAGAAAAATTAAGAAAATTGCGCAGAAATTTAGATAATTTCAAAAAACTTAACGACTATTTTAACTTTAATCGTTTGACAGTTCGCGCGTTTAATGAAGTGAATTTAGCAGACAGCTGTTTTTTTTTTGTAACAAAAGAATTGTCTATCAATTTTTTTTCAAATATGACAGATGTCTGCCACATTGACATTCATCGCGATTGACAGTTCGCGCGACTCAAATGCCGTTTAACATTCGATCGGAACGTTTATCAAGTTATCAGTTTGTTCAATGAGTTTTTTGAGACGTGTTCGTTTATTGCAGTTACTTCCCCGCAATCACGCCATATATTAAAAGTTTAATTTAATATCAATTTTCAAAATGCCACCAATTAGACGTACCAACTTAGGTCGCAGTACTCGCAATGCTGCAAGTCAAAGATATATACGAGCAAGCCAGACTGACGAGCAACGCGAATCGCGGAATGAAGTTGAACGGAATCGATGGAATAGAAATCAACAATCTAGAAATGTTTCGTTTAATCCCCATCGAGCTGCATTCAATTATAACGTGGCAACCGATTACAGTTCACAGCAAATCATTGCTATTGGACCAATGAACGTTGTGTGTACACATTGCAAAGCATTGAGGTATAAAAATGAAGCACCTGGATTGTGTTGCGCCAGTGGCCAAGTCAAGTTAACGTCATTGGTACCGCCACCAGAGCCACTGCAGTCATTGGTTTGCGGAAATGGGCCAAATTCTATACATTTTTCGAAAAATATCCAGCAATACAATAATTGCTTTCAAATGACGTCATTTGGTGCAACAAAAGTTATTCGTGATGATTTTATGCCTACTTTCAAGGTAAGTATAATGGGAAACAAAAAACTTTTACAATCACGTGTCTGGTGAAAAATACATTCGCAGCGTTCAATTGACATCGTGTAAAGTACGTTGGTAGCTCTGAATTTCCAAAAGCAACCAAAATTGATTGTGTTTACAGAAGTTGATGGGGGGATGAAACAAATACTTCGGTATATAATTACCTATATTACATCTGTTCACCCTTGCAGATTCAGGGGCAAATATATCATCGAACAGGTTCCTTACTGCCAGTGGCGGATAATGACTACAAATTTTTGCAAATTTATTTTATGGGCGATTCAGCAAGACAAGTCGATCAGCGTTGTACACACAACAATTCGGTGAAAAGACCAATTGTGGAACAACTCCAAACATTTTTCCATCAACACAACGAATTAGTTGCATTATTCAAGACAGCATTAGACCGCATGCCATCCGATAACCACAAAATTGTCATCCGAGCCGATAAGACGCCTGCAGGCCAACACGCAAGACGTTTTAATGCGCCAACAATCGATGAAGTCGCTATTGTCGTCGTGGGTGAAAATTTAGAAAACCGAGATATTGTTTTACACCGACGGAACAATCAACTGCAGCGTGTGTCCGAAACACATCGATCATATGATGCGTTACAATATCCTATCTTATTTTGGCAAGGTGAAGATGTATCATTTTTCAATGAAGATGATAAATCCAGTTACAAGTAAATAACCAATTTACATTTACTACATTAATCACAACGTTACTCAATCTTATTTACACAAAAAATCATTTACAGGCGCCGAAACTAACAAAAAAGTTAGTTCAATGAATTATTATTCATACAGACTGATGGTTCGGGAAAATGAGGACAATCACATCTTAAAATGTCGGCGTCTATTTCACCAATATACTGTGGATATGTACGTCAAAGTTGAAACTGAACGATTGACATTTATCAGATTGAACCAGACGAAACTCCGTTCCGAGGAATATATTCATCTTCGGGATGCCATCAATGCTGACGGAAATGCACAGAATGTTGGCAGAATGACTATTCTTCCAGCAACATACGTCGAAAGTCCGCGACATATGCATGAATACGCTCAAGATGCTATGTCGTATGTACGTCATTACGGCACACCAGATTTGTTTATCACGTTCACGTGCAATCCACAGTGGACGGAAATTCGACAAGAATTATTTCCTGGCCAATCACCCATTGATCGCCACGACATCACCGCAAGGGTGTTCAAAAGAAAGTTAAAATCACTTATGGACTTAATTGTTAAACATTGCGTGTTCGGCGAGACGCGCTGTTGGATGTATTCAGTCGAGTGGCAAAAACACGGATTGCCACATGCACATATCCTCATTTGGTTGGTTGAGAGCATAAGACCAAATGAGATCGATGATGTGATTTCAGCGGAAATTCCAGATAATGAAGAAGATCCACTGTTACATGAGGTTGTTACAAGAAATATGATTCATGGTCCCTGTGGAATATTAAATCCCAATTCTCCGTGTATGGTTGATGGAAAATGTTCGAAACGGTATCCAAGACAATTAGTAACAGATACTATTACTGGAAATGATGGTTATCCACTTTATCGCCGCCGATCCACTGATGACAATGGAAGGTCAACAATGGTCAAACTGAATCAACAAGACATTGAAGTTGATAATCGTTGGGTTGTTCCGTTTTCGCCGTTACTCTCCAAGACATTCAAAGCGCACATAAATGTCGAATTTTGCCATTCCGTGAAATCTATTGAATACATTTGCAAGTACGTGAACAAAGGTAGTGACATGGCCGTGTTCGGAGTAGCTGCCGAAAATTACAACAATGAAATTACTCAATTTCAAATGGGCCGCTATGTTAGCAGTAACGAAGCGATGTGGCGTATTTTTTCATTCCCAATACATGAAAGACACCCCACTGTTGTTCACTTGGCCGTACATTTGGAAAATGGTCAAAGAGTGTACTTCACAACGGAGAACGTATTACAACGAATTGACAGGCCGCCCTCGACAACTTTGACCAGCTATTTTGAAATGTGCCAGAATGATGACTTTGCCGGAACGCTACTCTACTCTGAGATGCCAAGATATTATACCTGGAATCAATCGTCAAAGAAATTTCAACGACGGAAACAAGGGAAGCCAGTTCCAGGTTACCCACAAGTATTTTCCACCGATGCACTAGGACGTCTTTACACAGTCCATCCCAGCCAAGACGAGTGTTTTTATTTGCGTCTACTGTTAGTCAATGTTCGTGGCCCAACATCATTCCAACATCTGCGAACTGTTAATGGTGTAGTGTGCGGCACATACAGAGAAGCCTGTCAACGTTTGGGATTGCTAGAGGATGACACTCATTGGGACTACACTCTCGAAGATGCTGTGATTTTGTCAAACGCTAAACAAATACGATCATTGTTTTCTATAATTTTGTCTACATGCTTCCCATCAAAACCGATTGATTTATGGAACAAATATAAAGATCATATGGCCGAAGATATATTGCATCAGATGCGTCTTAGAACATCAAATGCAGATTTGCAAATGAACGAAGAAATTTACAATGAAGCATTAATTATAATTGAGGACATGTGCTTGATGCTTTCCAACAAAGGATTAACACAATTAGGAATGACACCGACCAATCGCCCAATGCACGACGCATTCAACCAGGAGTTGAGACGCGAAACTCAATACGATTCCGAGGCATTGAGAGAAACCGTTCGAAGAAACGTTCTCCTTTTAAATCAGGAACAAAAATATGCCTACGACACGCTCATGAAAGTAGTGAACGATGGAACTGGCGGATTTTTTTTCTTAGATGCTCCCGGTGGAACTGGAAAAACGTTTTTAATATCATTGATATTGGCAACGATTCGATCGCAAAATGGAATTGCACTTGCACTTGCTTCATCAGGTATTGCCGCTACGCTGTTGGAAGGCGGTCGAACAGCTCATTCAGCACTCAAGTTGCCGTTGAACATGCAAACTAATGAAACTCCAACTTGCAACATTTCGAGGAATTCTGCGATGGCCAAAGTATTGCAGCAAAGCAAATTGATCGTTTGGGATGAATGCACGATGGCACACATAAAATCTTTGGAGGCATTAGACCGCACGATGCAAGATTTAAAAAACAACCAAAACCGGTTTGGTGGTTCGATGATTCTATTGGCAGGTGATTTTCGACAAACATTACCAGTGATTCCACGATCAACGCCAGCCGACGAACTTAATGCATGTTTGAAGTCGTCCATTTTATGGCAATACGTAAAAACACTGAAATTAAATATGAACATACGAGTCGAATTGCAGAACGACCGATCCGGAGAAGTTTTTTCAAAACAATTGCTCGCCATTGGTAATGGCGAAATTCCTGTTGACACATCGTCTGGATATATTACATTCCCTTCAAATTTTTGTTACTTTACTAAATCAAAGACTGAACTCATCGAGATGGTATTCCCAAACATTGCTGAAAATTACAAAAATCATGTTTGGTTGAGCGAACGTGTTATATTGGCTGCAAAAAACGTTGATGTCAACGAAATAAATGTTCAAATTCAAAATAAGATAGCTGGCGAATTGATAACATACAAATCGGTTGATTCCGTTACTAACCAAGATGATGATGTCAACTATCCAACGGAATTTTTAAATTCGTTGGAATTGACCGGATTACCACCTCATAATCTGCAATTAAAAGTCGGATCGGTAATCATTATGTTGCGGAACATAAGCCAGCCACGTCTTTGTAATGGCACCCGACTTGCGGTGAAGAAATTAATGAAAAACGTCATCGAAGCCACAATTTTGAAAGGGAAATACAAAGGCGAGGACATTTTGATTCCACGCATCCCTATGATTCCGAATGACGTGCCATTCGACTTTAAACGGTTACAATTCCCAGTGCGGCATCGCATTTGCAATGTCGATAAATAAATCGCAAGGGCAGTCGTTAAGTGTTTGTGGCATCAATCTTGAAAATCCATGTTTTTCACATGGCCAATTGTATGTCGCCTGTTCCCGTGTCGGAAAACCATCAACATTATTTATTTACGCACCAGACAAGAAAACTAACAATGCTGTGTATCAAAAAGCATTACAATAAACAATATGTTTTTGAAATATATTTTTTCAATTATTTATTCCACTTCGAATTGAATATTCATAGATAAGACAGGACAACGTCTGTCGGGTCAGCTAGTATGAAATAAAATTTATTTCCGGAAAGTTACAAAAAAGTGAAACAGAGGAATAATAATCATTTCTATGTAATGAATTTTTTTAAGAATCCGACATAATATACTTTTGCACATTGCTTATACAATCATCAGCAGGAGACTCGAACCCGAAACGTTACGGCTGCTAACCAAGCACCTTACCATTGAAGCAGATTGCTTCGATCTCTCTTCCGCCTGACGTAGTCGCGGCGTGACTCTGGTCGTAGTGGCGCCCTACTTCTGGCCGCTTCGAGCAACATAAAAATTTCATTAGGTGAACACGCCCACCACCAGAAATTTGGAGGAGTTTCAAGACCTGTATGTAAGACCGTGGTTTCACTTGCACGCGCTCGGCTTAGCACAGCGCTCGTACTACTGTCGGAATAACGCTACGGTCGGAGCGAATAGTTACTAATAATGTATTAGCTGAAGGCCCAGGAGAGACACTTACCGATTTGTTTCGCAAACCACAGACTGAGCAGTCACCATTTGAATTGTGTCAATTGTGTCCCCACATCATTTAGCCGTTATAACCTCAATTCCTGTTTTTGAATTTCGTGAAAAACTGCGGTTTCAGTTATATCAAAAAAATAAAAAACAGCCTCATCTCGACGAATATGCGTTTACTTTAAAGAACCGAAAGAAGGAGAACATTAAGTGGCGGTGCACTCAATATTATAGTGATGGTGCTTGTAAAATTACTGTCAAAACGACATGCAATGAAAGCACAGGTATTCTTCAAGCTGTTGGGTTTCTTAAGTTTGTTAATGGGTTTTTTGTTTTTTAAAATATTTTTGTTATCACTTTACGTAGGTAATGTTATTTGTCGATGCTCATATGTTATTGTTATTCATCATTAGTTTGATATTGCAATATTTCACGGAATGCCTTTTTGAAATTGTAAATTATTATTATTGATTAATGTTAATTTGTTGTTGTAATTAATTCGTAATTCAATATTGCACTGTGTTACAAATTGCGTTTTGAAATTGTCAATTATAATTTGTCGATGATAACGTATTATTGTTATTAATTATCAAATCATTGTTATTTATTATTAATTCGATATTGCAATATATCGTAGAATGCGTTTCGAAATTTCAAATGATTATGTATCATTTTTATTCATTATTAATTCGATAATGATTAACGAACTTAATCGATGTCAATTTATCGTTGTTATTCATTATTAATTCAAAATACTTTATGAAAATAAATTAATTTTTACAATATTTCATTGTAATCATTAATTTTTGTTTTATGTTTTCTGCGGTTGTTTGATCGTTTGGTTGTTTCGTCTTGCGGTTGTTTTATGTTTTGATTATCGTGTCCCGGTTATTTTGTCCGCGGTTAAAAAGTCGCGGTTATTTTATCCCCGGTTGAACAGTCAGTGAACCACACAAAATAATACATCGCGAATCGTTGGTTCCGCGTTAGGATTCTATACATATAAAACTGGTCCGTGGCTGACTGACGGACAACGCACAGCCTAAACCACTGAAGATGAAAACATGAAAATTGAAAGATGTTCCTTAGAGGGTGTAGAGATCCAGTAAGAAAGGATTTTTCGAAAATTAACTCCTAAGGGGGTGGGATGGGGTGTGGGCGTTTGTAACCATTGTTAGTGTATCTCTGGAACGGCAATAGATAGAGAGTTGAAATTGTGCACGGAGGTTCGGGTCACACGGAAGGTGCTTACTAAGAAAAGATTTCAAAATTGAACGATCGGAAGTGGGTTAAATCTTTTTTTATACGGGAGCGATAAGACGAAACGAGACGGGACGCAGGCGAAGCCGCCGGGTAACCACTAGTAATCAATAATAATTGATCAACGTACGAAATAGACATACATTTATTTTAAAACCGTGTAATATAACATTGTAATCGCATGGAATAAAACCATAGTTTTGTGAACTAAACAACCGCCTAGATACCTTATTCACCCGCATTATCACCAGCGAGGGTGCAGCCACGCAATCAACCAAGAAGCCAACGGATTACCACAGATCATCGACTAAGAATCAACTGTAAGCCACTATTATCAACAAAGAAAGGAACGTGTCATATAAGTTTGCGCATGGTCTGGACTGGTCTTGCCCCCCCCCCTCCCCCTCGTAAAGGGCTAACCTTTGACGAGAAATAACGAGACCTTCAGTGTGAATCCCGGGGTAAAAATTACCTCCCAAACCCCGGACGTAACACCATAAATCGTCCATAATAATTGTGCAAAAACAAGTGGTCTACGAGAGAATGTTGACTGTTCACTATGTTGCATGAAGAATAGGGGTAGTTTTTTTCCAGAAGGGGTGGCCCGAAAAAATTGAATCCATAATTTTCTGAAAGTCCAGAAATAATCGATGATTATCCAGAAATTTTTTTTGCGAAAACTTAAATTTCAGTTTTTCTAATTTCTAAAATCACCCCTAACTCGTTAGGGATAGTTCCGATTGGTTTGGGGGTCACAGATTCCGAAAGTCAATAAAAAATCCATAAACATAGGACTATTCGGATAGATCTAGTTTATGGAGAATATATGTCTAGGAGAAAAAGTTGGCGCCGACTTCACATGAAGCTAACATTCGTACATTTGAATTACGATTTACTCGCGAGGATTGGGTCCAAAAAAAAAAATTTTTGTGGGGTTGAAAACTTCATGAAAAGTCTAAAATGTATAGATGGTCCAAAAATTGTTTGGACGTAGTAGGGGTACCAGCTTCATACACCTATGGATTCGGCCCAAACGCGATACCAACCTCAGATTTCAATTCGTTCTTTACGAATTATTTAGACAAGTATCCTAAAATTTGCGATCGCTATAGAATGAACGTCTTTCTTTGGAAAATTGAAAACGACATTTGATCCGAGCTGCAGCTTGAATCATGACGCGGGAAATTATAGTCAATGAGAGGATTATCGAGCTTCTCACCATTGTCGAGTTATACGCGTTTGAATTTGACTGGTCATGTGAAGTACGCAGAAGTAAATCTAGAAGATATATGGATCTACGAAATAACCAGAATATAAATTAAACAAGAATGAAATGCAAAAAATGGGAGAGTGGGTTGGAGGAGGGAGGGGACAGGGTCTTACTATCTGACATCAAACAGCCAGGACGAAGAAGAAACCTACTTTAGAAATCGACGAGCGCTAGGGAGTTCCAAACAGTTTTGGTCCACAGAACCAACGCGGAAACAAAGAGAGGCGTGGAAATCGAAAGGACGAACAGGGGTAATAACAGATAGAAGAGTAGCTAAGATGAAAGAAAACAAGCTGCAAGGTGAAACTTGCAAATCGCTTCCTCATAATTTAAGGCAAGCTGCAAATTGAAACTTGCAAATCGCTTCCTCATAATTTAAGGGGACTAGGCAGCGAGAAAATTCGAATTTTTTTAATTTTTATTTTTTGTCGTATTCTGTTACTGCAATCTCTTCCGAATATTTTGGTACAAAGCAGACTAAAAAATTCTCAAAATTGAGCTCAGGAGAGAAAAACACTCCGTACACGAGTTGCGCGCCGCGCCTAGCCGAGCACGTAGTCCGTAGCGGCGCCAGAACTTTAAACGCGTTTATCTCGAAACAACAAATACAGCGAAACAGCGCTAGGTTAACCACGATAACTCAAGAACGATTAAAGATATCACCTCATTTTTTTTTTTTAAATGAAGCTATCGATGGTCTCTACCAGGTGTAAAAATAAAATTCATGTGCGTTGTTTCGTTTCTTCACAAATGCCATTTGAATTTTATAGCGTTTTTGGCCTATTCTCACTGCCTAGTCCCCTTAAGGCGAGCTGCAAGTTGAAACTTGCAAATCGCTTCCTCATAATTAAGGCAAGCTGCAAGTCGAAACTTGCAAATCGCTTCCTCATAATTTAAGGCAACCTGCAACTTGAATCTTGCAATTTGCTTCCTCTAAATAAGTGAGTAGTGAATGAAGATTCCTTTATGAGGAAGCCAGAATGAGGGAGCTATGACGGAGCACTTATCTTTTGGCTTCCTCATAGAGGAATCTTCGTTCACTACTTATAATTTAGAGGAAGCAAATTGCAAGATTCAACTTGCAGCTTGCTTCAAATTATGGGGAAACGATTTGCAAGTTTCAACTTGCAGCTCACCTTAAATTATGAGGAAGTGATTTGCAAGTTTCAACTTGCAGCTTTTTCATTTCTAATCGATCATAGTATTCGATATTCGAATATTTTTCCAACTGAAAAACTGCTTAGGAACTAGAAAGGTGGTCAGATTTGTAAATATTGCGCCCACGTCGCAAGTTCCGGTTCGATTGGGGCAGCTCCTTTATTCTACTGTTTATTGACACTAGACGGTATATAAAAAGTTTAAGTTTTCTAAAATTTTAGCGCGTCGTTCAATGTCAACCAAATTTAGTCACGAGTAAAGGTAAACGTTAGCTTATGCACGTCTATAAATTTCAGCAAGGTCCGTAAATTATTTTTGAATTGGCAGAGGTTGGAACTTCAAAATTTCGAATTGCTCTAAAATGCGATTTGTTTGGCCGATCTTCGCCGAATTTAATATGTATCACAGCTCAATGATATTCCATACTTGAAGAGGGTTGGGGTTCGATTGGTTGAAGTTAACGGCAAATAAAGCGACAAATGTCATTTTTTGAAAAATTCAAAATATCATAAAATCCGAACTTCTCGACAGATTCGGCTCAAATGCAATACCAAACATCCTTGGGTATAACTCTATATTTGAAGAACCTTTTAGACAAATATCGCAAAATTTGCGGACGCTACAGTGGTAACAGACATTTTTTGAAAAATTCAAAACGCTGTAAAATTCGAACGAATGCGCCGATTATTGTAAAAATCACAGATGACATAGATATTGTATGGCACCACAGTATAGCTTGAGCCGTTCTCGAGTTATGGACGTTTGAATTTTGGAGGGTCGATCCACACACACACACACACGCGCACGCACGCGCACGCACGCACGCACGCACGCACGCCCGCACGCGCACGCGCACGCGCACGCGCACGCACACGCACACGCACACGCACACGCACACGCACACGCACACACACACACACACACACACACACACACACACACACACACACACACACACACTGCATCTTTTTGCTTCTGCCTACGACGAATCCTGCCTTCTTTGGTTTGTCGTTCAGCTTCCTGCTCTGCTCGGCTTATGCGTGTGGAGTCAGTGGCAGGTATAAAAATCCTCATAACTTCGTCAATTTTGCTCCAATCGACTTGGAATTTTGACACAATATTCTTCAGATATCACGGATTCAATTTCAAAAATAAAAAAAAATGCAAAAAAAAATTAAATACCTTACCCCCCCCCCTTAAGAAATTCTATTTATAATTTGTTTGTTATACATTCTTTCTTTATATAAGTGGGACGACATTACGAGGAATAAGGAGACTTTTGACGAAACCAATGGGCATGATTCCCGGTCAATTTATTTCCAGTCAAGGACCAACGGAACACGAATCCGAAGTTCGACCGAGCCGATCGTTCCCAGAGACAAGCACGGCATCGATATAGCAATAGTTCCGTGCGAATTTAAGCGCAAAATTCGTTTTCGGACGGGGACGAACCGACGACGGGGAGAAAACGAGAGCGTCCCAGAGAATGTCGGGACACGAAAGTTCCCGGAAATTCTTATTCCGGTTTAAAAGCAACGCGTCCCGGATACAAATGGAGGAACCAGGCGAACGAAAAGCTCATCGGAAAATCAGGGTAAGATCTTTCCCGTGGCAACGCCGTTTGGTTATCTTTTCGTTAGAGTGTCACGCGAGTTTCGTTTTGTTTTTGTGCGTAGACACTGCAAGTCTCGGGGAATAAGTCGAGCAGGGTGCGTCTTGGATTCGTTTTAGATTTTGTTTTGGGTAAATCTGAGTCCCCTGTAGGCTAAGCCTGAGAATATAACTCGTTGAAATCGGGAGTGAATTTCTCTCTAGTTTTTTTATCCGATCGTCGGTGAACGGTGAAAATCGTGAACGTGAATAGCTTTCGCGGTACTCGCGTTACTTTGTCGATGATATAAGATAGTAGGGTCCATCGAGAAATAAAGAATTGGCGTTTTATTCCCGCGTTTGTGAATTAGATTGTTTTTTTTTGTGTTTTTTTTTTTGTATTGGATTTCTTAAGCGATTTGAATAGGGAATCGGCGCTGCCGTCAGAGTAGTGGCGTACGATTACAGCAAGGAAATTGTAATTTGGCGTCGCTGAACATCGCGATGTGAATTACTTTATTTTTGTAATTTTTTGTGGAAATGAATCCATCGTATTAATTTCCGGAAACTTGATAATATTCGTCCGTGTGAGAAGTTTTTTTTGGTATAATTTTCATTTTTTCCGATTACGCTCGAATCCTCGAAAATCACATTTCCCGGAACCGCCTCTTTACCCGTTTGATGGCTGCGGTCAAACCCCCACGCGTCTCTTCCAGTTAACATCTGGAGAACTTATTTTTCTTCCCGGTTGGGTCACGCTATAAGCGTGGCTGGCGCCCAGGTATTTCTTTTGAATGTCCATTTTACCGGCCAAGGAGGCGTTTTTGCAACGTTACGAACGAAAAAGACGTTACAACTGATACATAGCAGGTGGGCTTAGTAGTTATGATTCCCGTGGTAGACCTTAAATAATTGCTCAAAGGGGTAATGGGGCTATTTTTTAGCAGGCAATGTCATAAAATACGATCAAGAAGAGTGACAGAATAAGATGAAAAAGACTGACGGAATTACATAGCAATAATAATATTGTGAAAATTCACTGTTAGTTATGGTATAGCATTGTGGCACAATCTAACATAAAATGTTTAAGAAACTAGTAATGAATATATATATATATATATATATATATATATATATATATATATATATATATATATATATATATAGTTTTTCTCCGTTACTTACTTGACCGACTGAAATGCGGGGTTGTGGGCTCCTGATTTTCCGAGAAAGTACTTCGTCAAATCTGCAACGATTTTATATAATTGTTGGATATTCTTGAATGTCGCATCCGTATTCACGCCGGGTTCTATCGCCACACTTGCCAGCGATTGAAGAGTTTTGATGATGTAAGACAATTGCCGGCATAGACTCCTTTCCTTCTCTCGTAATTTTTCTCGATCTGAAACAGAAATAAAGACATACATTATAGGACCCGTGCAGAGAAATATTCGACTGGTGAGTCGAGAGCGTGGCGAGTACGCTGAGGTGCGCTGTGGGTGTGCAGGGGCCGGGATCGTTTCCCAGAACGAGAATATTAAAAAGCCGTTATCATATCATTTATTGGTTGCTTCTTTGACGGCACATTTAATATATATTTATTTCTATAATTACTACATAGTACAGTAACTTTCAAAGAATAGTCTATGAAATTTGTATTAATGTTTCTAAAGAAATGAGACATTGACAGCCGACGACTAAAAAAACTAGTAGTGCTCATGGCTAGTAATGCCTATAGCTACTCATGTTTATTTTGTGTGTGACCCTTCACGGGCCGCACAAGTAACTTCCCGATTCCCGAGTCTAAATCGCGAGAAAAAAAAAACAACAACAACAACAAAAACAACAAAAACAACAACAACACTATATGAGGTATTCCACCCCATTTCGAACGGTCAAAAAGTTTTGCACTCCCAAAAAAATTGAAATTTGGTCAAATTATTCAATTATATGAAAAAGAGTAGTGTGATTTTTTTCAAATTTTTTGGATCGCATTTTTTTGAGTTTTTCAACATTTCAAAATTTTCTAAATACCGTTATACATTGAAAGCATACGATTAAACAGAAAAATGTTTCAGACAAAAAAGTTGCAGTTTTCCATAAACTTTGTGAAAACATTTTTCTTGGAATTTTTCGAGTTCAAAAAATGACCATTTTCATCAAAAATATACGAAAATAATTTTTTTCGGTCGGAATGTCACTTTCGATTCATCTCAAAAAATTCCTGAAAATACTCTGAAACATGTAAAATGGACACGTATTTTTTTTGTTATGGCTCGATTAGTTGTTCCAAAGCTATGCTTTGGTTTATTAATAATATTTTTTAAAGTTTTTTTAGAAAAATCAATTATTATGGAAAATCATAATCTCCCGAATTGTTTTTCTCAAATTTACAGATGGAAGAACATTTACAATAATAATATTAATGTTTTGGAGCTTATTGGAGCATCATTACGCGCGCACACGCACACGCACACGCACACGCACACGCACGCGCACACACACACACACACACACGCACACACACACACACACACACACACGCACGCACGCACGCACGCACGCACGCACGCACGCACGCACGCACGCACGCACGCACGCACGCACGCACGCACGCACGCACGCACGCACGCACGCACACACACACACACACACACACACACACACACGAATACACACTGTTTAAAATAGCCTGAAATGAACCCAATAACCTCGAAACGTGAAGATCTGCAAAAAAAACGATTTCCTATTTTCGGGGTTATCACAATAACTTCCCTATAATCGGGAAGTTAAAAAGTGCCATTGTGGTGCCTCTCATAACTCATCACTGGATCATCTGAAATAAAAAAACCGAAATGATTTCATTAGTTGATAAGATTCTGCAGGTAACAACGTCGAGTTTTTTTAATTGATTATTCTATTTTTTAAAACACTTATAGTTAGAAGTCAAAATACTGAAAAAAATGTTGATGAAAAATAAGTATTTTCACTTCTAACAAGGAAAGGACACGGTTGCTACATGGCGGATTGACTTGAAACATACACAGTCGATAGTCAATAGAAAATAATTGGACACTTTTTTCGTCTTTCGCTATCGTGGATTGAGGTTTTCGAGATATTTAATTTTTCTTTAGGAAATTTTCGTCGTATGAACCAGAATCGCTGACACGTTCTCCGTTTCAACGGCAGCGGTAGTCCAGCGGTAAGATATCTGGCTGCGGTAAGATAATGGTTCATCCGGCGAGAATTCCCTAAAAAAAATTAAATATCTCGAAAACATTAATCCACTATAGGGAAAGACAAAATAAGTGTGCAATTATTTTCGATTGACTATCGACTGTGTACGTTTCAAGTCAATCCGCCATGTAGCAACCGTGTCCTCCTCTTGTAAGTTCTGTAAAAAATAGAAAAATCGATTTTTTTTTATCTTACCTGCTCTCAGAATGCTCTCAAAATCAAAACGTACTTATACACATCCATACGCAATTGATAACGACCCTGCAAACATTTTAACCCTTCTGTGCGCGACCGGGTACCCGGGTACTCACCTCGTCATATTTCTGCTCGTAAATTTTTCAAAATTTTATTTCCGACCAAAGCCTCCGGATCTAGGAAGTTTGAATCATTACGAAGAGATTGACATCGCTATATTTCGAGAAAAAAAATGTTTGCTTTATAAAAATGACCTCGAAGTACGGGTAGTTTAGGGTGCAACCAGGGTATCCGGGTACACACTAGAGAAAAATTTTATGTATTCACCTGTAATGAAAGTTAATGCGAATACAGTCTGTTCCACAAGAAAGGGTGCGCGTTTTCTCGAAAAGTTTTAAAGAAAACCCCATTTTTCTTTTTTATCACGAAAGCACGCTTCCAGCACTAGGGCGGACTCTCTTCATAACCCGTCCAAACGCCTTTGTTCTGGATTATGGCCGGGCACCTTTTGGGCATGCTTTCGACCAGTTTTTCCGCATATTCTGAACGTAGAGAGCACCATACCCCCCTAACTCATCCAGAGAGCTGCTTCAGGGTGAATACACGCCTTCCTGCAAGTTTTCTCTCCACGACGATCCACACATTTTCAATTGGATTTGCATCAGGAGATTGTGAAGGCTAGTCTAAAGTCGTCATGCCATTATCGCTTTCCAGCTCGTGCAGAGGCGACGACTGCGATATTTGGGGTCGTTGTCCGCTTGAAGGATCCAATTCTTAATGTTGGTTCCAAACATCTTCTCTGTAGACTTCAGAAGACCACGTTTGTAAATTTCGACCATTTTTTGAACGTTGAGGTTCTCTGTGAAGAGCTCTGAACAGCCGAAACCGCGTTGTGAGAAGCGACCCCAAACATGGATCTTTATGAGGTGTTCAACAGTTCGCTGGAGGAAACGCTCACCAGTCGCAGACCAGGCACGTTTTATAGGAAACCATGCCCAAAAGGAAGCTTCGTCGGAAAAAATTATACCGGACCAAGCATTCAGCAGCAGCTGAGTATGAAAGACGTGGTCCGTGTGCATTGGTGCGGAGAAAAACGTTCAGCGTAGATAGCACTAATTGCTTAATGTTGTGCAATATGCGACACTTTGAACGAGACTCAAACGAATCGGTGGTTCCGCCGTAGTCCTTCCAACGTACAATCAGGCCCAAAAAGAAAAGAAAAGAAATCTTCAAAACTTCCCGAGAAAACGCGTACCTTTCCTTGTGGAACAGACTGTAAATGTTTTATTGGGGTCATCTACGTTTACAGATAAACACATCTAAATATAGCTTTATTACTTTTTAATATGTTTATTCAATTTAGTGAATCGATTTATAATGATTTCGAGGTGGGTACCCGGGTACCCCGTTACGTCGCACATCGACGTAAGAAAATTTGGTTACGCACATAAGGGTTAAAGCCAATATACGAAGAATTATCGACGGATAATCTTTCGGGAAGATGTTTAGGAAAGAATACGCAGAGTTACAACGAGAGTTTCAACCACTGCGAATGAAATATGGCTCCGAAGCATGTTTTCGTCGGGAAAAATACATTAGAAATTGCTACACTAACAGTGTACATTCCTCAACGATTGAAAAAAGAACATGCCCCAAGTTTTTGCACATCCCGACTGGGCTACAATTGAAACATAAAATATGAAATTCGAAAGTATCTTTTTCAGGAAACAATCTGTTATTCTGACAGCTGCAAGGAAGAAAACATTTTTTTCCAATAATTATTCGTCTTAAATTTAATTTTAAAAAGGGTGCAAAGTAGAACTCTGCACATTGCTTCCTCATAACTTTGCACCGTTTTTAAATTATTGAGATGTAAAGTAGAACCTTGCTCATGGCTTCCTTATCATTTCACACATTTCACACATAGGGGAAGCTTTGGCAAATGTGTAAAATGATAAGGAAGCCATGAGCAAGGTTCCACTTTACATCTTAATAATTTAAAAACGGTACAAAATTATGAGAAAGCAATGTGCAAGGTTCTACTTTGCACCCTTGTTTACTTTTGTGACGTTGAGGGCTCCTTGTGAGTGTGATGTAAGTCGAAATCAATATACATGGGGCAATTCATGTGAAATTTTAAAAATTCTGATTTGCATAAAATCTGAACGTCTTGTTGGATTTTGTCCAAATTCAATACGAAACCTCTTTCGATGATAGTGCAACTTCGTACTAAATTTCAGCCGGATATCTAAAAAATTATGGAAGCTGAAGCACTTACATTAATTTTTGGAAAAATTTCAAAACGCTATAAAATATGAATGGCTTGATGGATTTAGCCCAAATTCAATAGGGTATCTCTTTGGATAATAGTGCAACTTCGTGCCAAATTTTAGTCCGATATCTAGAAAATTGCGCCAGCTAGAGTGCGCAACATCGTTTTTTTACACCTTTTAAAATTCCTTTAAACAAAAGCACTCCATGGATTTCTTTCCAATTCAGTAACAAGCATCTCCCTGTAGTCGTTCAACATTATACGGAATTTAAGCTCGATACCCTAAAATTGTGGGAGCTAGAGACCGAAACTAAATTTTTACAATTTTTTTAAATTGCGTAAAAACGAAAGATCTGCATGCATTTTAATAAAAATGTAATCATGCTATGCGTCGTGAATCTTGTCCATGTGTGACAAGTTTCAGCTTGATATCTCGAGCCGTTCTTAAGTTATGAACGCTCAACCAATGTTACACACACGCACACGCACACACTCACTCACACACACACATACATCCGGACATTTCTTCTGAATATGATTTTTAGATATTTCGGGACATTCTGAACACGTTTTAATGAACGTCTGGAGAAAAAAATCACGAAAACAAAGCTTCCTCTAAGAGGAAGCGAGAATGAAGAAAGGTCTCAAAAACAAGTAAAGTGGAGACCAAGTAACAAAACTCACGCTATCGTGACATTATACTCAAAGAGTGCACGAGTAATTAGTTCGATCATCAATTTTTCGACGGAGCTCGTAAAACGTGACGAATATACCAACATAAGTAATACACAACGCAACTCAGCTTACCCAACTCATCGCCCAGACCAGGAGCATTCGCTATATACTGTTCAGCCTTCAGTCTACCCAGGAACCACGCAGCGTTGTTGAGTTTGGACTTGACGGCAGCACTCAATACCGGATGCACTTGGGCAGCAGAATGTTCGGTCAAACATTTGTACACCTCGTTGATTGATGTTTCGCTCTGTGAGAGAGTAAGTAGTTCAATTTGAATATAACCATCGTATAGGAAAATCAAGTAAAACAAAATTGAGCACGCAAGCACTCTCGGTGAAAGTAAAACTTCTTTGCGTTCGTCTAAAAGATGGATTGTGGTGAGCGATTGCAAATTTATTTATGTCACGCTGTCCGTAAAAGTGCGGTTTTACGCTAACTTCGTTCGCTTCAAACCGCATTTACGGACCTTGTGACATAAAAATTCGTACGACACTCGTACGAAAAACGTTCTCTAGACTCGTGTGATTGCAATACTCGCCTGCGGCTCGTTCTGCAAACTCACACTCGTCAGAAAAAAAATGTTCGTACTAGTGTCATCATATACTATTAATTACATATTTCAATAATAGAAAGTTGGTTATGAGATAATAAAAATGAATAAAATTACTTTCTACGTATTTATATTATACAAAAGAAAAACAACAATATGATACATCTCATTCGTTTATGACACGCTGTGCGTAAAAGTGCGGTTTTAAAAGCTCTCTTCGTTCGCTTCAAACCACATTTACACACCTTGTGCCATAAAAATCTATACGACACTCGTGCGAAAAACATTTCCTTAACTCGTGTGATTGCAATACTCGCCTTCGGCTCGTGCTGCAAACTCACACTCGCCAGAAAATTCTTTTTCGTACTAGTGTCATAATGTACTATTTTCCATCAATTCCCATTACTTATTTTCCTAGTCCCGAGCACATTGTGCTGCTGTTTTTGGAGGCGTCATTTTGTTGGTCTCTTGCTTATTTTTTTTTCTCGGCCTCGTTCTCCTTCAGATTTTGCCTTTGTCGAATCTGAAAATATATAGTTGAGTACGTAATTATATAGTATTTTGGCAGTTCATAGTATTTCAATCATGAATGCAATGATACAAATAATCATACAATATACGGAAAAATGTAAAGATATCACTTTTGCATGTCGCACTGCTGCGTGTCAGGTACTCTCTCCGTTTGAGTAGTATTCCCTTTTATTCCATAACATGAAGAATGAAAAGGTTACGTTTTCCTACAGTACTACAATTATGTTCTCAAAAATTGTAACTCATTAATAATACTTACTGGAATTTAGGAAACCGTTAGAAGAGACGGATAAATATTTATACACTTTTTCAAACACAAGTTGGACCCACAATATGACTGTTAGTTACATTACACTACGGAGTGGCAGTAAGTAGCACGGCACCACTTTTTGTGCCTCTCACCCCCGCACTCACCCACCTCCCCCTCGCACTCATCTCTTTTTCTTTTTTATCAACTTCCCGATTATAGGGAAGTTACTGTGATGACCCCGAAAATCGAAAATCGTTTTTTTTTGCAGAGCTTCACGTTTCGAGGTAATTGGGTTCATTTAAGCCTCTTTTGAGCAAAATGTTTGTGTATGTGTGTGTGTGCGTCTGTACGTACGTACGTACGTACGCATGTGATCAATTTTTCGTTAACGGTTTCTCTAAAACTAATGATGCCATTGGAATTATCGATGATGCAATCGATGTGTCTCGCCGGAACTGAGAGCTGATTAGATTTTGGTCCATTTCGGTCAAGTAGTTTTTTAGTTTTTTAGCAAGAATCATAATTCAAGAACGGAATTTATACTGGAGGGTAGCAATTTGCAAGTAGCCACTAACTGCAATACTATAAATACGTTGTCGCTGGTGTTGTCGGTGTTGTTGTTTTTTTGTTTCTTTTTCCGTTGCCGTGAATGGGGCATGCAATTTGGGGGGAAAAAAATCATACAATCTGAAAAAAAAAAATGTCTGGCACCCTTGTTATATCCCGATACGGATATGCATGGCAACAAAGACAGATCTCCGCGAGTCGCCAAACTTAGGTTAACGACATCGCAGGTTAACGACATCGCACGGGTTAGCGAGCCCGCAATACATCGCAAAACCAAAATGTTATGAACGAAAAATTCGACCACGGTCGGTAAGAAGGGCGCAACGAGAGTCCTCGGCGGAAGATCCGGTGAGGGCGCTCGCGACGCCTTCTTTGGGGTTCGACGGGAGAACAAACGAGTGCGTGATCGAGTTAGTGAGAAATTGGACGTAGAGAGAGAGTGACGCGTCAGCCGCGAACCATAAAAGATATCGAGAGGGCGAAGTGCACGTGGCACGAGGTACCCGAACGTGAGTGGAGTGAGATCGGGGCGAATCCGAGACGGGTCGGGCGATCGGTCGGAACCGAAGTGCGAAAGGGTTCCGCGAGATCTTTACCTGCATGGTTGGGGTCTTATTTTTTTGTTCGAGTATACGATTTGGCCATTGACGGCAATTTTGTTACAAACGCCTTTTGCATACCCCATGGCGGGTTATTTTTGTTTCTCTGTTAGAAACTATTTCATTATTTTTTCATTTGACGCTGAACAATAAAAACCACGTCTATCGTTACATCGTATTTCTTGCGTTCCGAGAAATTATTTACCCATCCTTCCCACAGAATCGTGAATTTATAACAAAAAGGTCGATGCATTGCGACAAACATGTCGCAATTGCCACCGTCAAATTCCAAGACCAAAAATGCTGACACACAGCGTCATCGGAAAAGGGACGGAGCAAAGCAATTATTGCATCAAATCAATCGATCGGTGTCTACTTGGTAACCCAAGTAACTACCGATCATCAGTCTTTCATCAGCTCCCGAACTCGTCGATACTCACACCCCGAGTGTCGTCCGGAGTCTTTGCTGCGTCTCTTTGCCGATAGTTAGTGTGTGTCTTCGGCCCTTTTGGCCAAGCCTCCCCACCCGAGGGAACGGGAAGTCATCGAGGTGAGCGCGCTTATAATTCTATCGCGAGTGAACGGCATCGGTGGCCGAAAGAACTCAAACCGCCTCTAGTTTTATCAGTTTTTGCACAACAATTGGAACCTCAGTGAAAAGTGTTCCAATCGTTAATTAGAATCAGGACTCAGTTTCCGACAGTAGTTAAACCTCAGTGAAAAGTGTTTCACTGCTCTAAGAAACCAACAACCATATCCAAACTTCAACCTTCAATCAATCCAACCAACAACTCGAACCATTGTCAACGAATTCGTTGGCAATGTTCGTTTACAATCAGGTCGTTGTTGTACTTCGAAGTACAACAACGACCTGATTGTAAGTAATCTAAGATATTTATAATGATTCATGTATCCTCATAATTCATTCATCTGAATAAAACCGATCTACCTGAAGCAGATACGCCAAGCGTTTTAATGGTATTCCGAAAAATATTCATTTAAAAGCCCTTCAGATAATTCAGGGCTTAACACCCTACTTGGCAAAAATAATTTTTTCTCTCGTCATTCTTAAAGATTTAGGTGTGCAACCGTTTGTAGTGAACGAATTTGCATTCTTAGTAAACATGGATAGTTATAGCCATGGGCACAACTAACCATGGGTACTACCAGTTAGTTATGCAGCTGCTGCATGAATACAAATACACTCGTGAAAAAAATCTAAGGACTACTTGAAAACTACCGGAATTAGTCGAAATTTCAGGCATCTTTATCTCGGCGAGTCGGATTCAGATCCACAGCTCGTTTAAAAGCTTGATTCTTCTACTTTCGAATGCAGATTAAACAATTATTATCATGCCCTGCCGCTCTGCACCAACGGCCGAAACCAACGAAAAACTGTTCCCTCAATTTTTATGAAATTTCGGGAAGGATGCTGGCTTCCAGAAAATCGTTTACAGAAAATGTATTCAGATCGTTTCAAAGTTTGTTCATTTTTGTGCAAAATATTTTTTTAATTATTGCTGTGCGATTTTTGACCGAGTTATTCACTGGCAAAGCAAAAAACGCATTCTCTACTTCTAATGCCTGTATCTCCTGAAATGATGATCGTACAACAATCGCTCGCATATCATTGGAAAGATTAAATTATACCCCTTTAAGAGCGGTGTGAGGTATTAACATTTTTTTTGCATTCTTTTATTTTTTCCACTGAATGCATAATACCTCAAGAATATTGTGTCAAAATTTCAAGTCGATCGAAGGAAAATTGACGACGTTCTGAGTATTTGAGTGTACGTTACTCCGACAAGTGTCGAGACCTTTTTTTTGTTGTAATTATTATGAATTTTACAGCAAGAAATTAGCTGATTTTTATAGCGAAAATCGTTTTTTTTTAACACTTCCAAGTGCTATGGAAAAAAAATCCCTTCGTGATTACCTCGAGAAACATCTCCTTTAACGGATGATTTTGATTTTTAGTTTCAGATGATTCTTTTGCGAGTTATCATGAACACCGCAAAGCCACTTTTTTTTAGAGGCGCCTCCGGAGATTCACTGACACGCGCTTAATTTCCAATATCGTGGAATGAAACTTCAGGAAAATATTGTTTGAATGTTGTGTTATTATAAAAAAATTGATTGAATAAATTTACACTATTTGTATCGCCAGAAAAAAATCTTAAAAATGCTTCGTTTTACCGAATTAACCTTACATCCCCCTTCAATATTTGCAAAAGATTCGAAGTTTCTGTAAATATCTCTGTCAACCTCTGATTCAAAAAGGCGGAGAATCAAGCAAACGAGTTGTGAATCAATTGAATCCGACTATTATTTGCGGAAACACAGATGCCTGAACGAATTTCGGCTGTTTTCGAGTAGTCCTTTAATTTTTTTGACGAGTGTATGTGACGTTCCGAGAAGATAAGGATCCTAGACGTTTGAAGCAAACTTTTCGGGAGCGCTTGGATTCACGCAGTTGGTGAGCACCATAATTGCAATTCGAATTTTTCAGATAGAAAAATACATGTTTACTAAAACATAAAAATCGACTTCAAAACTTTCCCTATATGTACAAACTTAAACTAAATACTTAAAAATAATATGTTTACAGTCGGTTCCACAAGAAAAGGTACGCGTTTTCTCGGGAAGTTTTGAAGATTTCATTTCCCTTCTTTTTGGGCCTGATTGTACGTTCGAAGGACTACGGCGGAACCACCGATTCGTTTGAGTCTCATTCGAAGTGTCGCATTTTGCACAACATTGAGCAATTAGTGCTATCCACGCTAAACGTTTTTCTTGGCACCAATGCCCACAGACCACGCCTTTCATACTCAGCTGCTGCTAAATGCTTGGTCCGGTATAATTTTTTCCGACGCAGCTTACTTTTGGGCATGGTTTCCTATAAAACGTGCCTGGTCTGCCACTGGTAAGCGTTTCCGCCAGCGAACTCTTGAACACCCGATAAAGATCCATGTTTCGGGTCGCTTCTCGCAGCGCGGTTTTAGCAGTTCAGAGCTCTTTACAGAGGGTGGGGCTCGAAGTTCAGAATGAGCAATGTTCAGAAAGGCCAAAATTTCGAACGCGCGATGCTTCGAACGACAGTGTTACGAATGGTCGCGGCGTAGAATGAAATTGTTTCGAATGGTCAAAATTTCGAATCGCATTGTAGCCTTCCGAACGCCTACCTTTCGAGCTTTCCCACGCGTAAATTATGAAAGTTAGAGATATGCCGTCGCGGACTTTTTTATAGGAAATTTATTTCTCTACAACATTGTTTATGTGAACTTTTTGTCTATATAGCGTTGTTTATCCAGCGTTTGGACAGAAACAAACAAAACGATAAGAAAATCGATGCATTTTTACCTTCCCGTCAAAACGCTGGTCAAACAACGCTATATAGACTAAAAGTTCACATAAACAATGTTGTAGAGAATTGAATTCCCTATAAAAAAGTCAGTGACGGCATATATCTATCTATGATAATTTACGTGTGGGAAAGCTCGAAGGTCAGGGAATGTTAAAAACCGCGGGGGTTTTTATTTTTTTTTTATTATCGTTAATTTAAAAATTAGCGCAAATTATTACAGTTAGATACATGCCGTCACTGACTTTTTGATAGGAAATTCAATTCTCTACAACATTGTTGATGTGAACTTTTGGTCTATATAACGTTGTTTAACCAGCGTTTTGACGGGAAGGTAAAAATGCATCAATTTTCTTATCGTTTTATTTTTTTTTGTCCAAACGCTGGATAAACAACGCTATATAGACCAAAAGTCGACATAAACAATAGTGTAGAGAATTAAATTTCCTAAAAAAAAGTCAGCGACGACATGTATCTAACTTTGATAATTTACGCGTGGGAAAGCTCAAAAGTCGGGAAATGTTGAAAACCGCGGCGACTGGGAGGCGTTCGGAATATTGTACGTAAGCTACAATGCGATCGAGGAGAAGAGAATTGGACGAAGAAGGGGCGGAAAAGCAAGCTAGGAGACGCTCCCGAAGTCGTGGTTGGACATCGCTGTTTTAAATCAACAATCCGTTGCCCCTCGACAGCGAACTTCTGTTGCTGATCGTCGAGTTTATGGCCGTTGAGGTTATCACGTTTATCAGCATTCGCTCGACACATAGCCGCAGCAGCTCCTTATCCGTGATCACGATTTTTTTTTCGCAAACCGACCCTTAAGGGGACTGAGTCACCTGAGGGGTATAAAAAATCGAATCTCCATACGATTTTCTACCGTACCAAATTTTAGACCGCGATCTTCAAAAATAAAAAAGTTATGAGCATTTGAATAGAGTCGTAAGTTAAAAAAAATTATTCAATATTCACATCTGTACTCAAGTACTCATAACTTCTCTAGTTTTGAAGATTTCGATCTCAAATTTGAAACGTAGGTAGTAATCAGTGTGGGATTCAGAAAAAAAATTATACATTCTTTAAAAATTGAGAATTTTTTTTTAAAACATTTTTTTTTTCGTAATATTCCCCAGCCTAGATTCATGAAGAATCGTGCTTGGGTCTCGATACTGTATTGAAAACAACGGTGTTGCTTTTGTTTTTTTGAGTTTAACCGCGATCTCGCAATATCAAACGATATGGCGAAGCGAGCGCTGGCAACCGAGATGTGTACAACAACGCTGCGGCGCTTAGGAGGGTGAATGCCTTGCCGATCGTACGATCAATACTTCTAATGTAGTGCAGATTATCGCCGCTACCGATCGACGCTCCATCGCGTAAGCACGGCCGATCGCGAATGCACGTATGCATTTGCATGAAATATCTCGAAAACGTCACAACAACACCGGTCACCGTAAACTGTTCGTTATTTTTGAATGTGAAATGTATACAGTTTTTGTGTGCCACCGAAATCAAAAATATACTTTGGGAAATTGTCATTAACTGTCCTACATCAACAAGGATATGGAAATTTTATCGTGGGATACATAACCTCGAACTTCGACATCATCTAGTGAAAGCTGTTTTTCTAGTTTTAGGAATAAGAATTTCATAACGGATTTCCATTCTCTGAATATTCGTCAATTTTTTTTTTTTTTTTCATTTTTTTTTTCAGATTTTAATTTCTTTGTTTATTTTTGGGTCATTTTTCCTCTAAAAATAGGAAAAAGATCTCCCAAGATTCAAGTAAATCAAAAAACAGGAAAGAAGTATCATAAATAGTGCAGCGAAGTGAATTTTTCTGAACTTTACCATTGAAATTCGTTTCTCGACACTACACTTTTCTTCGCTTGTCGTAGCTTTCGGAACGCAGTACTGAACGGATTTTGGATTCCGACGTCTCATTTTGTTCGTAATAGAGCTCATTCATAGATGAGTGTGGGAATTTTGGATGCGAGGTAAAACGAATTCATGGTAACCTATTATTCAACCGTTTTTTCAAAAAGTTACAACAAATTGGTTTTTTTTTTCACATTATAGGTCGCCATAATTTCCAGAAAGCAGATAAAAAAATCCCACACTCATCTGAGAATGAGGTCTGTTACGAAGGAAATGAGATGTCAGAATTGAAAATCCATTGAGTCACATGATCCGAAAGCTACGACAAGTGAAAAATTTTGTGGAAAATCTCACAGCATTTAGCTAACTCATATAGCTATGGAAAAATTTGAAATCATAGCTAAGTATAGGTACTTTATAAGGGTAAAATCGGTTTTCAATTTGTGAGATCCGTGGCACGGTGTAAGAGGAGACAACGAGTCAGTCGATGTACGTCGTTCGTGGAATAAAGTCGTGTTTACTCCGATACGGTGTTTATACTATTAAGCTCCTCTACCTATCCCACAACTGGCGACGAGGATGGGATAAAGACTATCAGTTCAAAATTGAATGTAAATGAACTGGTGCGCGATCGAGGTAGCCATTGAAAATAATAAAAAATCGTTGTTATATTCGCCAAAGAAGATACAATTGCTAGAAGTGTTCGAAAAATACAACATTCTACGCGAGGAAGGCGAGGATATCGATCAACTCAGAAAGAGGTTATCAGAGTACATTACAGTAGTTTTCGACGAAAGCGGACCTCTACGAAAGGCGGAGATCAACGCGGTGGTACAACAGAACACCACAAACATGTCGTTAAACCTAGCAGCCTTGGAGTCTTTCAAGAAAGGTCAAAGCTGGACATCATACGCTATACAACTAACATGCCTTATAGAACTCAGCGAGGTCACGGAGGAAAAAAAACGGGTACAGATATTGATCACAAAATTGTCCGACGAAGTGTTCGAGATTCTGTGCAGCCTTTGCGCACCGGACTCCCCAACGGACAGTAAAAAATATAACTTTGAATCGTTAAGTGAAAAACTCATTTCCATCCCAAGTCGAAACACGCGGCTAAGTGGGAATTCAAGCAAAGGAAATAACACCAAAACGAAACAATACACGAATATGTATCAGCTTCGAAAACGTTGTCAAAAAAATGTAGCTTTCCCGACCGTAATGATAGAATACGGGAGCAATTGTGTGAAGGGGTCAGATCCACAACGATGTGCTTCGAGCTGGCTAAAGTCGCAGACGGTGCGTTAGAAGATTTGGTGAACCTCGCTAAATCGATCGAGCTCGCGGAAACACTTACGAAGGAACGACGCGGAGCCAGCATACAGGGATCTGAAGAGGCACAGCAGTCGGCAAGCGAAACATCAACAAACAGTACGGTTCACGCGATTTCGTCAAGCAGAGTACAGGCGCGGCCGAAATTTGTGCCGCGGTATCAAAAACAACGAGCTGCACGCACCGAGGACAATACACGACAGATACAGTGCCATTGCTGCGGCAGACGCGGTCATCGTAAGAGGGAGTGCACACTGATAAAAAAATATTGTAGTGAATGTGGCGCACACGGACACATATTTGGAATGTGCCAAAACAAACCACGTCAAACGGGAATCAAAACAATAACCGAGGAGGACAGCGAAGAAGATCTTTGCGAAGATCAGCTTGCGGGATTACAATTGACTGACGCCGAGGACGATTACAGCATGATGATAATCAGTGAAGCTAAGACTGTACCAAGTAACGCTACAAAGGTCGAGAGCCTTTCTATTTAATTTTTGAGATCGACGGTAGGCCCATCACACTCGAGATGGATACGGGCGCGACCATCACTGCTATACCGTTAGACTTATTTGAAAACAAGTTTCCACAGTATGAATTAGGGCAAAAATTAAAAAAAATGTTAGGAAATTACGACGAATCGGAAATTAAGCTAGTAGGTACCATGAAACCCAGATGCGTGAAATATAAACAAACGCGGCGCGACAATTTGGAGATAGAGATAGTAGAGAAGGGGCAGGCCGTGGTCGGACGGAATTGGTTGAAATCGTTCGGATTATGGTCACAGATTATCGAGGCGACAGAAGCGTTAGGGGACACGGTTAGAAACATTCAGTCGAAAACACATTACGTTGAACAGTTGCAACGAAAATACCCGAGGGTCTTTTTGCCCGGCTGGGGCACGTTCAAAAATGGAACAATAACATTAAAATTAAAAGAAAACGCAAAACCAATATTCTGTACCCCACGAACAATCCCGATAGCCTTGGAAAAAAAAGTCAAGCAAGAAGTCGATCGGCTTCTAGCCGGAAAAAGAATTTTCGCCATCGAATTCTGCGAGTGGGGGACACCGGTGGTGCCGGTACAAAAAAAAGATGGGAGCGTTCGCTTATCCGGAGACTACTCGATAACACTGAACCAGTGCCTAGAAATAGACCACTATCCGTTGCCCTGGCCGGAGATCTTAGCGGTATGTGAACAAGGAAAGATTTTCTCCGAACTTGACTTACGAGAAGCGTACCACCAAGCGCCTCTCGCCGAAGAATCAAAGCCTTTAACAACGATTTCTACGAAACGCGATCTATTCGCGTATAACTATCTGCCGTACGGTGTCAACACAGGACCGGGAGCCTTTCAGAGGAGAATGCATCAAAAACTCGCCCAGCTCCCCGAACGTTACGCTCAGAAGGTTATGACATTTATAGATAATATTGATATCGCGGCGGAAAACGAAACCGAAATGCTTGCCATCCTGGATGCAATACTGCGTAGCTTCGAGGAAGAAGGCCTCAAAGTAAACATACAAAAATGTAAATGGTTTCAAAAAGAAATAGTAATTTTCGGTTTCAGAATCGATAAAGAAGGGGTGCACGTTCTCGAGGATAGAGTGAAAGCAGTTTTGAAAGCACCGGTACCCGAGTCGTTCACAAGTTTGCGCTCTTTTCTGGGGAAAATAAATTATCACTCCGATTTCTTGAAAAACATGGCAACAACCCTAGCGCCACTGTACGACGTACTGAAACAAAAAACGTGGACATGGTCTGAACAATGTTCGACTGCGTTCAAAAAAATAAAAAATAAATTATGCGCAGCACCGTTCCTGGTGCACTACCATACAGAATGGCCAGTGATTCTCACATGCGACGCGTCTCCAGTGGGACTGGGAGCGGTTCTGCCGCATAAATGCGCAGACGATATCGAACGCCCTATCGCCTTTGCCAGCAAAAAACTAGACGAACGACAGCGAAAATATCACCGATTAGATAGAGAAGGTTTAGGAATCGTATTCGGTCTCACGAAGTTCTATCGCTATATTTTTGGACGAAATTTCGAATTAAGAACGGATAACCAGGCACTAGGCCACATTTTTAAACCGCAAGCCTCGATCCCAAAAATGGCAGCAAAAAGGTTGCAAAATTGGGCAATATTCCTCAAGGCTTTTGACTATACAATCAAGTACATACCAAGCAACAAAAATTGTGCAGATTTCCTATCGAGAGCGCCAATCGACGACCCGGTAAATCTCGAGGACATTCCAGTGCGCGGGATCGAGACTAGCTCGCTAAAATCGATCCAAGAATCCGAATTCGCTTCGATGGACTGAAAAAAGGTGCAAGTGCAGACAAAAAAAGATAAAACCTTAGCAGCAATAATGCGCTTTACGGTAGATGGTTGGTCAGATAAAAATCCAGAGGACAAGAAACTGTTGCCATTCTACCATCGGAAAAACGAAATATCTACGGAACAAGGGTGCGTCCTTTGGGGTCACAGGGTCGTGATACCGGAAACGATGCGAGCCTCAACTCTACAAGAGCTACACGCTACCCATGCCGGAATAGTTTCCATGAAGCAACTGGCGCGGTCACATGTGTGGTGGCCACTCATAGACGAGAGCATCGAAAAAATAACAAAAGGCTGTTTACCATGTCTCGAAAACGCGCGCGCGCCAGCAAAAACACTCCTCACCCCGTGAGTCTGGCCACTCAACCGCTGGCACAGACTCCACGCAGACTTTCTCGGCCCTTTCTTCAATAAAATGTATCTGGTGATCGTCGATGCTTACTCCAAGTGGCCGGAGGCGTATTACGTAAAAAATATCACAGCCGAAACAATTATACCGATCTTCAGAAAACTGTTCAGCATCTTTGGATACCCGCTGCACTTGGTGACCGATAACGGCAGAACATTCGTGAGCCTCGAATTTAAACAGTTCTGCCAAAAAGCAGGGATTAGACAAAGTTTCACTCCACCGTACTTCCCAGCCACCAATGGTGCAGCAGAGCGTTGTGTTGAAACATTCAAATCGCGGTTGATGAAAATGATCAGTAGCGGAACAGAACCCGCACTCGCGTTAGATTTGTTCTTAACCGACTACAGAGTGACCCCATACAAAACAACCGGGATCAGCCCCGCAAAAGCAATGCTGGGAAGAGAGATACGAAATCGTTTCTCTCTCCTAAGACCAAACCCGATTGAAGAGAGCGCATACAAAGCGCAAGAAGCCCATAAACGGAACTACGGAGGCACAAGAATCGAAAAATTCGAGATCGGGCAGAAAGTGATGGTCCGAGATTTTCGGAGCAATACAAAGAAGTGGATCCCAGCAATAATCGTTAAGGATTCGATACCCGGAGTAACTTATCAAGTGGACGTCGAGGGTCAAATCTGGAAACGACATACCAACCAAATCGCAAGCTGCAACCAAGATCTTCTCGGAAAAGAACTAAACATCGCAGAGAACACCGACGACGGAATTTTCAGCTGAGATATAGTTAACACTGCAAATCGTTTTTTTCCAAAGACTTTCTTGGAAAAGCTTTGTCACCGGCTTGTTTGTCGATATTTACGCATTGAAAGACTACAGGATGTCGTCGAAATAATACTTAATAATGTTCAAAAGGTTTGAGTAATTTGCTCCATCCATATTTATAAGAAAAGATGTTTACGCTCCAGCCCTTACGCCCCCCCCCTTAATAAATAAAAAAAAATTTGGAAAACACAAATATAGACGTGCAGGCTACTTTCGACTTTCTTGCCAATTCATAATTCGATTACTGACTCTTCCTCTCCTCCCCTTCTCGCTCTTACTCTTTCTCTCTGGAATCATCGGCAGAAATAATTTATCGCGCCAGCGAAATCCATACAAGTATTCACTTCCATGGTGTGTGATTTCAACACACTCAATTTTTTTATTATTGTTATTACAACAAATGTCAAAAAATTTCTCCCGTTTTTCGATTTTTTTCGAATTTTCGCCGCCATTTCCATAATTTTCATGGTTTTTCAAAAAAGTTTGGTTCACTCGGTGGAGGAACATGTTCCGAAGAAAATGGCGTTTGAAAATTCGACGAAACTTGAATCGGCCACCCGGAATCGTGGTTAAGCTGAAGCAATGCGTGAAACGCGTCGCCATCTTTATCACCCCGTATCTCCTTTGAATATTTATATTTTTCAAGTTGCGACCTGCCAATTAAATAGCTGAAATGTCAATAGAAACATTGCAAAAAAGACAATTTATGTACGTTGTTTCGTTTCTTTACAAATGCCATTTGAATTTTATCGCATTTTTGGCCTATTCTCGCTGCCTAGTCCCCTTAAACTCGCGAATCGGGAAGTTACTTGGGCGGCCCGTAAAGGGTCACACTAACCATAGGCACTACTAGTTTATTAATTTTTAGTGGTAATCATAGGACCACCTTCAAAATATTGCTTATTCAATAAAAAAAGAATCATCAAAATCGGTTTACAAAATTTCCAAAATTTGGGCAGCGGCCGATAAACACCATTTTAAGTTTCAACTTCGATTTCAACGCATTTTCGAGGATCGACATGAAAAACTGATATTTCATCGAAAAGCAGAGACAATTTCACATGACAAAACGATATTTAATATATTTTTTCGATGATAGAGTGCTTACTTCAGGACAGATAATACCCGGGATCGAGCCCCGGAATGCATTATATATTTTCTCTCTGAGAAAATTCAGCAGGACGTCACGACCGACCGTTCGGTCGTCACAAAAACTTGGAAAAAAACTGAAATAAATATATAATACTTCAATCGACAGCTGCCAAAATGATGGAAAAAAAATCTGAAAAAATTGAGGAATTCTTTCTTCAGCATACGCTATGAGCTGTGTAAATATCATAAAGATCCCAGGTAGTGAAGCCTAAAATCGTCTGATATTAGAGATGGAATGCTCATATATAGAGATTGTAATGTCTTTTTCCGGGACGTACAAATCGCCTCCTCGGCCGGTAAATTTGGACCGGGAAGAAAAATAAATTTTCAAGATGTTAATTGGAGAGACGTGTGGGGTTTACCGGGCTAGACCGCACCCGTAACACGGGTAGAGGGGCGGTTCCGGGAAATGTGATTTTTGGCGGGGATTCTGAATGTGATCGGAACAAACGAAAATTATCGCGCACACACACACGAACGGGGATCCCCCGCGATGGATTTATTTCCACAAAAAAATACAAAAATAAAATAATACACACCGCGATTTTCAGGGACAACACTCGATGATTTCCTACTACAAACGTGCGCCGCTAATCAGTCCACGGGGACGATTCGGCGCAAAAAAACAATAGACAAAAGAAAAATGAATACCACGGAACTAAAAAAACGCCAATTATAAATACCCGCGAAACGAAGATTGGAACAAAACGATTTCCTGATCAATTTCGACGATCGTATGCCCGGGACTTGCCTACAGGCGACTCGAGGTTTTAACGCGCACACAACAAAAAGACTCAAAATCCTTATGAACCCGAGACGCGACCGGCTCGACGACTTACCCGAGATTATTACGCGTGTACCCCGCGCGCACTCAAAAATAAAATCCAAATGCACGGAGTACGTATCGACAATTGACCGAACGGCGGAAACGGTGAAAAGGACTCACCTTAAACGGTTCCTCCGCGGTTTTTCTCATTTTCTCGTTTCTCGCGGGGGAGGAAGCGAGACCTCCCTCCCTCGCGCTTCGCTTTGTCTTGCTATCAATATGTGACGACTCTCGCGAATCCGACTTTCCGAGACTAACGATTCTCAAGGCATGCCCCAAATGGCTTGTTCGCGTTACGCGGACCAGCTACTTGCCCCCACTCTTTTTCTAATATCTTTTCGAAGCCCGGGAACTACTGTCACCTACCGTCAAATTTCGCATCTCATTACGATTATCGGCAACTTCGAATCCTCGTTCTTCGATTGGTCCTCCACCGGGAATACGTGGACCGGGAATCATGTCCATTGGTTGCTGCGACAATCGTCTCCCGTATTCTTTGTAATTTTGTCCCCGTTACATAAAAGTATATTAAAAAAATTATGAATAATATTTCTTAATATTTCGCGTTGCCCTGACGAACGTGTCCGATTTCTGCAGAGGGAGACGGGGGAATTTCCAGAAACAGCCGGATGTTTAGAGGCATCATTGTGGGGCTCAAAATAAGCGTTACAAGATATATACCCACATAACACGTAACTGGTTCACATCCATGATCCGTCTTTCACACGCATACATGCGTGCGTGCACGAATATGCATGTATTCGCATGAACGCAATCATCTACGTAAGCGCCAGCACGGCATGCGGCGCACGCGCATTCATGACGTATCCCATAATGACATATCCCAAAGAAACCCTTAAGAGTGCAAATCGCTGCAATTTTTTCTTCATACGCTTTACATAACACGAATGCCAGAGGTAAAAAAAACGGAGAGCGTTGTCAAAAAACAAAACGTAACGATTTGTTTTTTACAATTGTGTAGCATTGTGAATATCTTCAGTATATCCATTATTTGCAAAGTAATACCATTTCAAGCGAAAGGTCCTCAAAACGCAGTTTTGCGCCTGTTCTGGTAACAAGTTTCTTGCATCCGAAGAAAAAAATCATGAAAATAGTACATTGTGTAACATGGAGGGAAAGCGGCCGATCCAGATGAGCGCAATGTTTCGAAAAGCGCGCGAAGCTTGAAACGGCCCCCCTCCATGTTGCACACGATACTTTATATAACAAAGTGGTGTTTTCTGAACTACAAGCAACTGAATGCGTACACCCCCGGGGTTTAGGGGTGAAGCCTCGGTGGGGGTGGGGGGCGGAGCCCCCCACTAAAGAAAAAACAACATTTCACTGAAGAAAAAAGTTAAATAAAAAACTTAAATGTATTGTATTTGTTACACCGATCTCCGAAGAGTTACGGGCGCCTCACTTATCCGTTGTTTCCGAGTTTTCTTCCACAATACCGGAGCTAGTCTAAGCGATAGCTGACTGTAACAACGGCGGGCGCACAGCTACAGTCGTAGGTCGTACATCCTGTATCTGGAGCTTCGTCATTGCCCAGCCGCTTATCGTCAGCCACGCTATTCGGCTTCGGGAATCGAACCCGAAAACTCGCTTAATAATCATATTGACATGTTCAATATGCATCATGGACCTCCAATTTTTTTTCAACGGTGGATTCCGAACCACCAGGAGAACATAGAAAAAAACACATAGAAAAAAATTTCCATTAGTGACGACGCCGGGAATCGAACCCGGGGACCCTTGGGTCGGGAACCGGGCACGAAACCAACTGGGTCACTGCCTCTCTCTATAAAAAAAACTTAAATGAATATCGAAATATTAAAAAAAATTAAAATAAATATTAACAACTCTATCAATATTTACGATTAATGTGCACTATTGACTCGATATTCAATTTTGACGTGTGCTCGCGCTTCCATGCAACATGTTTCGTACGTCGATTCGTATTTAATTCTTGATTTCAAATTGACGCGCGCACTATTGAGTCGGTAGTTCGAAGCTTATGTTTTTGGGTTCGACGCGCATGCCAGTCGCCTGATGGCGCTCTTGATCCGCTCATCCGCTCGAGTCTCGAGTTCAGTCCCTTGTTTACAAATCTATTCGTGGAGAAAAAAAACGTCGAAAAAAATCTTGCCGACCACCCAACAGCGATGAGTCATGGACTTTCCAGTACTAGGACTCTCGGGGGCACTTTCCTGTACTGTTTTCGATACCGACAGGCAATAGTCTTGGAAACACCCACTTTCTCTCCCACAAACACCCCTCGAAAAGCGAGGAAAACACGACTGCGTTACATAAAATAATGAAAACATCTTATGGAGGATACTATGAAATTTTCAGAACTATAGTTGAATTTTCTGTGCGATTATTAGTACCCCAGTTATGAGTCATCAAAGCTGATAGTTTCATTTTTGCTTTGACAGCTGACGACTCAGCAACATAACTCTTGAACCACTCATAGGAATAAGATTCAATTTAAAAGAGATTTCAGATGGATACTAAGGAAAAATCATTGAAGTCCTTGGACTTTTCGAAAGACAAGCAAAAGAACCAAATTTAACGCTTTTCTTTATGATAACTCAGAAACGGTCAATGATGAATATATTCGAACTCAGGATCTCAAAGCTAGACACTCGAAAATTTAATTCGATTATTTTATCATTGCTCTACTATCATTGTCGCCAAGTTACATCGTTTGAAAATTTACGATATTTTTAATATCCTTCGATTGTTGTGCCTGGTGTATATCTAATAATAAATAAATTTGTTTGCATAGTTCGTTACACTGAACTTTCCCATGTCAATTTTGACTTATATGCCGCCAGAATTGCATAATAAGGTTAGTTGTGCCCGACCTGTATGGGATGTAGAGAACCCGCCGCCTTTTACTTCGCACGGTAGTTGTTTTGAATTTCGCAGAACACTTCACTTAAAGAAAATTGATCCCGCAGCGTGTCCGAAGGACAGCCAGAAAAACCCTAAACCATGTATAAGGATTTCTCCACATGATGGACCATAATGTACCACAATGATTAAAAATGCGATTTGACTCGAAAAAATACGTCAATGATTGATAGGATTTATTACCTTATCTATAGTGCCGAGCCTCCCGCAAAGTTCTATAGACAATCCGTCGACCATTTGCCCAGTTTCGGCATTCCACTCCTCGATCATTGACAGTAATTGGATGGATAATATCATGATTGACGCTTCCACTTCGGTCTCTTGAGCGATATTTTTTAACCACTCGAAGACAATGTTTGATTGGGCCTTTGCAGGCCTAGCTTCATGGATTAAAATTGACATTGTCTCCAAAAGAATTACCGGTATTTCCGTGAGGTTCGCCTCTTCACCAATGTTTTCTTGGAAGTGCGCTTCCACTAGACTTTGTAGAGCGCCAATAACACTCTGTATCTGTACGGGGAGACCCATCGATGCCTCTATTCCACCTAGAGTGAAAAATCATATTCGATAATTTCACCATACTTTCGATACAGCTCCAAAGATTCTTTGTTACTGAGAACAATGAGTTTGATTTTTACATCATGAAAAATATTCTTAGGGAAATGCCAGAATGTCCCATACGCTCTTCATCACAAACGTGCACGCGCACAGGCGCACGCGCACCCACACGCAACGAAATCGATTCTCAGCAATTTTTCGCTCCGACACATTATTTCCATGTAATAAAATCAGCGAGAAAAAATAAGCAAAAATCGCATTTTCCTGTAACTTCAGCCCTATGAATACCACCATAATACATATGAATATTTGTTATTCAAGAGAGTACTATAGCATACGTTGACTGCAGAAGAATTCAAGATATTAAGGTTTTGAAGTGCTCGGGTTCATATAGAATGCCTCATATAGACTGTTCATAGCATCCATTTCAACCAGCCGCGATAGCTTCAGTGGTAAGGTGCGAGGTTAGAAACCGTTACGTTGGGAGTTCGAGTCCTGATGGATCGTTTTTTTTTTTCATGTTTCTCTGTGTATGAATGAACATTAAAATGTTCATTCGTACAATTTGTTTATAATATTCAGGGTGCATGTCAAAGTCTTTTCGAGCCAAAAATTTTGTAGTGAAATTCTTGCGACTCAACATTACCGATGCAACGTCACATTGGCTTCTATCAATGTGGAAGGCGAAAAGTTGGCTGAAAAGACTGACATGCACCTGCATTCAACGATATTATACCAATTAAATGATATTTGATATTCATTTTCAATGAAAAAACGGTTTTCACGTATTTTTGTCTTTCTCTTCGCAAATCGTCCTTCATTCAGTCGTAAAAAATTGTTACGTTAAATATGAAATAACATTTATTTCCGGGAAGTTACAGAAAAGTAAAGGGCACATGTCAAAGTCTTTTCAGCCAACTTCTCACCACCTTACCGATATATCTATAGAAGTGAATGTGAATAGATATATAGGTAATGTTAAAGTCGCGAGAAGTTGGCTGAAAAGACTTTGGCTCGAAAGACTTTGACATGCACCCAAAGTAAAACAGAGACATAATAATCCCAACAAAAGGCCCAATGTGTAAAAAAATTGAGACAAGCACATTTACGCGAGCGTGCTCCAACAAAAAGTTGTGAGATCAACTGGAAACATTGAACGCATGTATTCGCATCCAGTACATATTGCTTTGAAAGATGATTTTCAAATTTATAAATTCCAATTTTTTTGAAAATCACAGCAGTACTTGGCGAGTTAATATGTTACAGCTACTATTCGGGATTGTAGCTACTAGACTTTCCACAGCTTGACGCCTGACGAGATAATTCGAGCGCGACGTCATAGCTTCAGATGACGGCTAAGATGTAGCGAAGTCAGGCTGTTGAGGAGCCGCGTTTAGCGGAGTCAGGCTGTCCGGCGTCAAGCTGTGGAAAGTCTAGTAGCTACCATCCCCTACTATTCACTGATAGAAGATGTAACTTTACTTAGTAAAAATAGACTATATCTTTACATTATTATTGAATAATTCAATAATAATGTAAAGATCTGAATAATCTGTCTTGACTTTGAAAAAAACTCTCCAAGTACTGCTGTGATTTTCAAAAAAATTGGAATTTATAAATTCGAAAATCATCTTTCAAAGCAATATGTACTGGATGCGAATACATGCGTTCAATGTTTCCAGTTGATCTTACACCTTTTTGTTGGAGCACACTAGCGTAAATGTACTTGTCTAAATTTTTTCACACATTGGGCTTTTTGTTGGGATTTAACTACTTTTTGCAAAGATAATATATAAACTTGTTAAAAACGTTTCATCTTACTTTACCCCACAAACGAATACGTTTCGAATAATTCGTTATCAGTTTCATATATCATACGTGGTTTTTGGTTGATTCTCCAAAAATACCGCGAACTGTCACACTCGATCGTTTTTATTTCGGAGCTCGTTCTCTATCTGTATCGCTCTCAGCTGATCTTGTCAGGCAGGTTGGATGGTCCTCAGTGATCGTAACCTGTGAAGACTGCGATGACAGCGATATGTCAGCGAATAGTCGCGTCTGATCTGACAAGCTATGACCACTGCAAAGCGTGCGCCAGCTCTGGAAACGATTTTGGCGAAAAACGTCGGAAACACGATTTTAATCATGAAAATAGTTCGATATCTCCCGCATAACAGCACCTACAGCACTGGTGTTGGTCCCAATCGACATATAAAAAAATAACGCATGTAACTGCAATTAAACATTTATGAGTAGCGCAGTGTATCTGTAAAAATATTCTGAAGTGGGGTTAGTTAGCTCGGTTTACGGAATAAGAGTCGCGTCTTGAGAGATGGCCGGTAAGGTAGGTAACTGAATAGCTAAATGTACTTGTCTCGGGACGCTACCGCGTCTCTTGATAATTTCTATTTAAAGTAATTTTAAGAATTCGACATAATATACATTTGCACATTGTTTACATAATCATCGGCAGGACTCGAACCCGCGACGTTACGGTTGCTAATCAAGCATCTTACCATTGGAGCTATCGCAGCTGGTTGGAATGGTCGCTATGAATATAGTCTATATAATCGTTACAATATCTTTCAAAGCCATTTTTCTCAAGAACAAAATAATAGTGCGTCTTATTACTTTTCCAAATTACACCACTAGTGAGATCTTTCGTTGACTTCGAATTTTTGTTTGGAGTCTTGCTATAAAGAAAAATTACCACGTCATAAGGTCCTCTTGTAAGATGATCACAATAAAGTGCTCGATTTATAGAAAACTCCCACCGTCCAATCTCGTTTTTGTGCTGATACAAACTACTTGACATCTGACGCTTAGAAATACTTGACGGACGCTTTTCTTGTTACGAGAAATATTTATCTCATTTCGTGCGACGACATGGTTCAATAGACACGAGTACTAAAGAGCTCCTTCTTCATTGATCACGTTGAGCTTTAATATATAGTTGGATAACGTGGATTACTTACAAGTGCGGCTCATAAACTTGGGCAGTTGTGTAGAAAATGACGTACAAAATAAGTCACACATTTCTTTAAAACATGTCAATCCTAGAACCCTTGTCTGTCGCTCGAAAATGTGTATTGTATGCGGGTCAGATACCATATGTTTGTAGAGCAACCTGCGGATAGATATAATATTCAAAGAAAATTCAATGAAAATGTAGTATAGACTACTTACTCAGTTATATCCAAATAGTTTTTCAGGTATAATTTTTTATGCCTCTGGCGATCAGCATGTTTCAGTGCCTTGGTAACGTGAAATAGTTCGATGGCCTTTTGTAGAATGTAGTGGCGAAAATCTGTACGTTCTTTGAGAAGCGCCGCTTGCTCCTTGGAGGCCCAAGTGACGGAAGGTCTGTAACACAAAGTCACTATCTTTAGATTTGTAGAAAGTCGGAAGATGCAGAATTGAACGTTGTAATGCGTATAGTAGGTTTCGACAATCGACTGAAAAATAAGTCATCCACAAATTGCTTATGGGTATATGTTGTACCTTTTCTATAGATGAGTTGGGTTTTGATGAATTTATATTCGAGGTTTAAAGGACAGTATACTTAAAACGGTCTAGACCGTAATAACATAGAAAAGTTGCAAGTTAAAACCTTCGATGTAGTTCCTTCGAATCATAAGTAGTGCACAACATTTCTTTATGAGAAAAAATGTTTATCAATTTTTGGCTTAATCATAGCAAAAGCTTTGTGCACTAGTCACGATTCGGAGAAAGTAAATGGCAAGATTCAACTTGCAGCTTGTTTATTGTACAGTGTTCTGTAGAACTTTTCTACCACATAAGAGACTCGACCGTATAAAAATAGTCACTGTTTTCTATTAATCGTTCCCAGCGTATCAAATCTACTATATTTAGTCAAGAATAAAGGTAAGCGGTAGTTCATACGTGTATGTTTCATAGCATATTATTGAATTGGCATGGGTCAATTGAAAAACATAAGAATTTCAAATTGCTCCAAAATCTTATACGTTCTGCCAATCTCTGTCAAATTTAATACGTATCACGGCTGATGATATTACATACTTGCCGAGCATCGGAGTCAAATTAGTTAAAGTTGCATTGAGTCGACAATGTTAAGATTTCGAAAAATTCAAAATATCATCATATCCATACTTCTTGATAAGTTCAGCTCAAATGCCAAATATCCGTGGGCGTGACCCTATTTATTAAGAACTATTCAGCTCAATGTCTCAACATGACACTATCAAATCCAAGGACCAGCGTCAATTATCGCGAAAATTTAAGTTATACACGTTCGAAATTTGCAGGGTCGTAGCAGACACGGGCGCGGGTTTGTAATTCAAGATATAAGGTGCACAAGTGCGCCGTGACCGGTAACACCCCTACCCATGCGTTGCGCTCCGAAAAATCAGCGCGAATCTTGGTCTCCGGGGGTTGAGCAAAGAGCGCAAGTACGCCGTTGTCGGGGCCCACTTCGCGAGTGCATAGTGCTATGAAGCACAAGTGCCTATGGGAATCGATCATCGATAAAGATTCGAGAGTAAATTACACAAAAAGAATAAATTTCCGTCTTCCGCTCCGGGAACCTCGGTTCGTCAACACGGTTTATCAACGGGGCCGCCCCTTCACCTTTTTGGCCACATCGCCTGCTGCAGAAGAACCTCCTCATGTACTGGCCATATCTACTTGTAACGTTGCAACAAAACGAAGGAGTTCTTGGAGAGTAACGAAAGTGCTTACTAGCAAATCAACATCAAAAACATAGGGTGAATACGGGCCGTATCATATATTTGAAGGTCGTCTGCCGAAAAACTGCATTTACAGCTTGACAAGCCGCCTCCGAAGCTACTCAGGTATATCGTGAAGAGCCCGAGTACCGAAACTTGTGTAACACGTGACCGAAGGGATTCCCATACCGAGTCAATTCCGCCTCTATCATAAACTGACTGACTACGTCCACTCAAATACGATGAAAACTAACGCATCGTACCCACCGAAATTCAGTTCGATCAGCTTGTCGAGTGGCAAATGAGAGAAATTGATCAATTGATTGATTGATGCTTATTTTGCCATAGTTAGACTCTAGGCACTACAAAATAACAAAAGATTAATCATATAAAAATGGTAACAAAAATAATGAAGTAACAAACATATAGTATAGTAAGGGGAGGTGACAACAGTAAGAAATAATAATAATAATAATAAAGATAAAATGTGATACAAAAGGAAAAAAAACATAAAAATAAAAATAAAAATTAACCTTAAATAAACTCAAACTAGACAAAAGATAACTAGCTTAGAATGAAAGCGCAACGGAAATGAAAATAAAGTTACAAATGAGAATCAGAATAAGAATAAGGATAATACCGCAAAGTGTGAGAGGCCAACACATTCACCTGGCATGAATTAGAACAAATTAAATTGACAAATAGGGAACTGAAAGCTAACAAGTCGAATAAAATACTAGCTAAAGCACCACAAAAATTCGTTGACACTCGAACTTCGCATAAAACTAGTGACCACCCTTATTTGGCCGCTTCTAGATTACTGCTGCCTCGTCTACAATAGTCTCACTGCTAAGTACTAAGCTTTAAAAACTCAGCAACTGTGAGGTGAGGTTCATTTCCGGCTTGAAACGCGTAACATCTAGATCAAAAACGCGTAACATCTAGATCAAAAAGGCTTGAAACGCGTAACATCTAGATCAAAAAGATACAAGCGAAGCAACGGTTTGAACATATCAATACGCACAGTGGACGCAATGCTGGCAGGAAGTGAATTTCAGAACATGACATCCGCCAAGTAATAGTATATTGTCTTGCAAGGGTACGATGTAGGTGGGTCAGCACGAGGCGCCGGCGCAGGTGATGGTGAGACATCGGTAGCCACCGCTGAGGCATCGCCTGTGTCAAGCCGAGTGCAGGCCTCACATTTGTAAGGGACCTATCGCGCTCACGCAACTCATACTATTTTTGGTCATCCTCACATGAGGTTATTGGGCTCAAAATGAAGGTAAGATTCCGAAGGTTACCGAAACAAAATGTTGTATCGGTGAAATTTTTTTTTCTAGATTCGGCAGTAAGTTGAAGTCGAGGGAGGAAATTTCGAAAAAATGCACTTTTTCAATGATTTAGACATGACATCTCACAAGGGGCCGGTCACCCCTTGGTGAAACCGATTCCGTTCATATTGATCATACTTCTACATACGTACCCCGACTTTACTTTGTGAATTCCTAAGTCGCAATGGTCAGCCGTTTTCGAGGAAAAAGCGTGTAAAATTTTGCCGCCCGCTTTTATACCAGATAAATAATATCATATTCACCGAGGAGCGTAGCGCAGTGAGCAGCGCGCCCGATTGGTAACCGTGAGAACTTAGAAATATAATGTTCTTACATAAAACTGACATAAATCCCGATTTCTATTAAAAGTGAGATTCTATTGTAATCTCGTGTTATATATTGCGTAGAAATCGAACGCACAAACAAAATTTTTTTATTCACATACATTTTCAAATGTTTCCATACATGACATTCAAAAATAATAAATTTTAGCTAATATCTAAATTTTAATATTAATTAATTCATTTTTTTTTATTTATTTCAATTTCAATTAGTTTTTGCGTTCAATTTCCACGCAATATATAACACGAGATTAAAATAGTATTACATTCTTAATAGAAATCGCGATTTATGTCGGTATGTATGCGGGATTCGATCCAGCGTTCTCGCGGTTACCGATCGGACGCGATGCTCACTGCGCTACTCCCCTCGGTGAATACGATATTATTTATCTGGTATAAAAGCGGGCCGCGAAATTTTACACACTTTTTTCTCGAAAACGGCGAACTATTGCGACTTAAGAAATTCACAAAGTAAAGTCGGGGTATTTATGTAGAAGTATGATCAATATGAACGGAATCGGTTTCACCAAGGGGTGACCGGCCCCTTGTCAGTACTAGATCATGAAAACGTTATCAAAGGCAGGCCGTTATGACGACGGTAGGGAGTAATATGTTCATCGCGTTTCAAGCCGTAAATGAACCTCACCTCACAGTTGCTGAGTTTTTAAAGCTTAGTACTTAGCAGTGAGACTATTGTAGACGAGGCAGCAGTAATCTAGAAGCAGCCAAATAAGGGTGGTCACTAGTTTTATGCGAAGTTCGAGTGTCAACGAATTTTTGTGGTGCTTTAGCTTATATGGATCTAAGGGTACTTTCTTAGTGATACCAGCGACATGACTATCCCAAGAGCGATTTGAACAAGAAGAACACGAAGGTTACGTGCTTAAGCAACATACGGATTTAATGCACCGTTAACTGATATCTTTGATAAATCGTCAAAGTTTAGTTGACTTGTATACGATGTGCTTGCAAAAATTAATACCTTTGACTTGGTCACGTTGAGAGATAATTTGTTTGAAATAGCTAATTGCGAAATTCCATTTTTGTCATCCTCACATGAGAATGACCCCATTCCCGTACCAATTTCAGTGCGCAATGTGTCTGATTCTAAGAACGATGCGGGAATTTTCGATTCCCGCACTGTATGACCGCCAAATAATGCGGAGATGTCTGATTCTTGCATTATTTTATTCACATATCGTTCGTCTTTGTCGTTGCCTAGATAAAAAACAAACAACGGCGGCTTTTGTCAATCTCGTTAAAAAACTGTCATAAGCGTCCAGTTACGCCCTGATCTCGTGTCGTTTATTACGAGGTTGTATTATAAGGTTATATCGGTTCTAAACCAATCGATACTTACAGAGATGTCAATGATATATATTTACAAATTATTAAATTATTTTAATTTTGTTTTTTTTTCTTTGGGGGGGGGCTCCGCCCCCAACCCCCGCGGGGGCTCCGCCCCCTACCCTGCGCCCAGGACTTTCTACTTGGGGGGCTCTGCCCCCCCCCCCAACCCCCCTGAGGCGTGACAGATCAGGAGCTTCGCGTCGTCATTCTCATGTGAGGATGTCAAAAAATAGTATGTGTTGCGCGTGCGCGATAGGTGACTCCCTTACGAATGTGACGCCTGCACTCGGCTTGACCGCCTACATCGCACCCTTGCAACACCAATATACTAATAAACACCGCAGAGAGCAACTTTTTTTCCGAGGCGCTTCCGGAGGTTCACTGTCACCCGCTTAGTTTTCAATATTTTGGAATGAAAATTTAGGGAAATATTGTTTGAATGTTATATTACTATACGGAAATTGATTGAATAAATTTACACTATTTTTATCGCCAGAAAAAAATCTTAAAAACATGCTTCTTTTTCACCGGATTAACCTTACCCCGCCCGTAACAAAGCTTCCTCTATGAGGAAGCCAAAATTGATTGACACATAGTTCCTCATAGAGGAATCTTTGTCAAATGTGTATAATGACGAGAAAACCATGAGTAAGGTTCTACTTTGCATATTAATAATTCAAAAACGGTAGAAAATGATGAGGCAGCGATGTGCAAAGTTCTACTTTTTTATTGACAGTAAGTAAAAATCAATAAATGATAATAATTCTTTGGGACTTTTTTCTTTACTTGTCCTGTAACAACAAAGTGATTGTATAAGAGTTCGAGTTCGAGTTCTTTTATTTAACAGGGCTCAGTCCTGAAAATGAATAATGATGGTAGAATAACCAATTAACAATATTTCAAGTAAAGGGCGTAAATATATTAAGTGGATCGCAAGATCTTTGTATATTTGCGAAACAGAATAATGATGAAACAGACACGTTATGCGTGAGTCGTCCGATAATCATATTTACTATACGATTAATCCATTTCATAATAAAATTGCGAAAACTAATCATCAGTTAGTATTAATAATTTGTCGCAAGGGGATGCATAAGATCCATAATAGTGTGCATAACAAACTAAAATACTCACTCAAATAGCAAAAAAAGCATTTTCTGGATGGTATCCAAATCCATTATAGTCTCAGGCAGTTTGACGCCAGCAAGACGACCAAGCTTCTTGTTGATGGTTGTCTCGGTCGCATCTTTGTCTTTTTTGTGGATTCCTTCCGCTTTCCTTGGCATCACGACCTTCTACACGAACGGATCGGCTTGCATTTTATGGAAGTCAATTAATTCCGGGACTTAATCAAGTACCCTGCTTAAAAAAAAACCAGTCCCGTATAATTTAGACTAATTGCAGGGATTAATTGAGTACCGTGCTGAAATCGACCAGTTCCTTGTATTTTGTGAAGAGGCTGTTTATATTCTGAGCAACGTCTCCGTTGCCAATGGACCAGCAACCGATTTTATAAGCCATCACAGCCTCGTAAACCGTAACCATAAGTTTCAGGGAGTACAATTTCTGCTCCGATTTTGGAACATCGTCTAGCAAATTCGTATGATTGTCCTTGGAACGATATAGTTAGATCACCATGTGCGCCAACGAAGTATATTTGCGGATCCTTAATTCACTAAACATGTTAATAATTTACCAGATTCAAATCCACCAGTTCCGTTCGTATCATTCTTTCACAAAGAGCCTCGAGTATCGTTGATACTTTATTCGCCGACGGTGACCCTTGCCGGGCCATTTCTATATATATGCGTTGCATTGCAAATATCAAATCACCAATGGGCTCTCGAAAAACGACGTCCAGACCGTGGCTTTCAGAACAAAGGTGAAACTTCAATGGTGGCTTCACATCCCAATCGGTCTCGTAATAGGTGTTAAAATGTGTAATCAACATATCCATTACGTAGTCGGACAGTTCGGGATTCATCAATACCCCGTCGTGAAGGCCTGTTGAAATCAATTTTATGAGTATGATCAATTTTATTATTTTCTATTCGCAGAATACCAGCCTCCAGAATTCCGATAATTTGAGTAAAAGTACGTTTTTTTATATTTTAATGTTATGTTACTTGACTTGAGCTATAAGAAATGGGTTAAAAGAATACATTTGATTGTTTTTGGGAACGTTAATTACAGAGCATCAGAATTAACAGGAACAAAATGGTAATTTGTCGAGTTGTTCGTTAGAATTCACTATTTAGAATGTTTGATCGATTCAGCATGAGCGAACGTGCAACGTCCCACGTGTTATTTGATACTTTTCAATCTTTTACATCAATCTGTAAATGTTTAATACAACATTCAATGTTATTTCCCAACTTCCGGACCATTAGCAAGTATGAAAATACACAAGTCGTAATTACTTATTCTAAAAGTCGGGAGAGAAAAAGAAGCCCGCGTGAAAATTATTTATCGTTAAATGTTTGAAAAGTTATGCGGAAGCTTTTGATGGGTTGAATATGACTTTTGGTGAAGAATTCACGAATCAAGCACGTTTGTTTGCGTGGCGGAAAAAATGTTCAAAGTTAGGAATTCGATTAAGAGCGATCCACATTAACACTAATTCTATATCTCGTATGTGAGCATTAATACGTGAAGATTGACCATTAATTAAGAAACTCGTGAAGTTGGCATATTCTTTGGATCAAGAAAACAGTTTCAGCCTGGCCATGTACCAGTCCCGGAAAACATTTCGACTGAAATGATAAGCGCGATGGTAAAGATTTGTCTTAAACTGCTATGAAAACGTATAAAAATATGTCTCCAGAAAGAAGGATCTTTCACAGAAGGTGGAAAGGACAGAGATTGGTTCTGCTTCGCAAGAGGAACAAACCATTAGACGAGCCATCTTCCTACCGGCCAATCCATCTCCTCGAAACTATGGGAGCAACAAAATCGCACAACTCATCTAGTTCAGATCGCAAGCCTTCGTTATCACTGCGGTATAATTGTTGAATCGTTTTACTAACCAGTATTACAACCAGGAATGGGCATCCATTCAATGGAAATGTATTTGAAATACTTTTGAAAACAAATAACTATGATTAATAATCATAAGTAAATCAATATCTTAACATTTACGTAATAATTACAACCAATTTACGTAAATTATTATTTTACAATGATTATGAATGGTCAATAAATCCGGTAAAATGAATTATCATTTAGTTCGAAAAATATTTGAAATACATTTTCATTGAATGAATGCCCATCCCTGATTACAATTATCACAATTTTTCGGCATCGATTATTGGAAGTTGATTACTGGAGTTACCACCTATCCTACCTTTGTACAAGTGCAATCGGACACCGACCTCGTGAGTAAAGCAACGTTTCAATATCCTCAAGACTTCATGACACAGAGCGACATTGCATTCGGTGCTCGATTCCGTAGTATGGATCCGTTTCTCCACTGTGACCTGCGTGAAAATGGTTGCCGAAGTAGTAGAACTCGAACTTTGTCCGGACTGACTAAGTGCATTGAGAGAATTGATCTTTAGGTTTCTCAAGAGCTCCAGAAATCCGATTACTGCCATTTTTCGTGTGTATATCCCTTTGCGATGGAGGGCCTTTCTCAGAACCAACACCAGACTGTCTCGGATGGTAACGGACACGGCCACCAGAGGCAATATCGCATGCAAAACCTGGGTGGCTGCGTCTCCCGGTATAGCCAATAACTGCTCGAGAAGTGTAATCACCCACATTTCTGAGTCGAGAACGATCAAAGTCAACTTTCGACATATGTATGACAAGCAATCTGTAACATTCCAAGCAGGATGCAAATATTAATACCTTTTATGGTTACGAATTGATTTGATCAAATTATGTTGATTGTATTTGAACCTTTGGCGATTACGACCGAATTTGTATTTGGTTGGGCTACCGCATTCCCATTCTGACAATTTTTACAGTAACATTTTGAGCGACGTGAAAAGTAAATTTCTGTTTTTTGATGGCTGGTCAAAGTTGTGAAAATTAGGCTTTCAAAAATTCGGTAATTAACGGGTGAGTGTGCCAAAGGCGCTATCCCGCAACACAAATATTTTACAATTTGTGTCTTCCCTGAAACTTTCAGCCAAAAAAAAAAATCCGTTCGAAAGTTACAGCGTTTAGACGGTCGCTCGGGCGCAAACTGCAGGATATGCAGAGGTACCAAAGGCGCAACCTACAAGTCACACTCACTGTTTATCCGATGCTACTGGAAAATATGGGTTCGGGTTATTTAAATAAATTCTTATTTTATTCGTTTTTCGATCATTGGGATTAATAATTATCAAAAGTTTACAATATAATTGCAACGCAAGGAACAAAAAGCCGGGTCCAGTGAGAACTTCAAAAAGTTAATACGTTTCTGCGGCTGGATCACGTACTCTTTCCCGTAAACAAAATATCTTGGGTGGAAAACTTCGGCTGAATTCCCTCTCTTAGCGTCAGTCGGTAAAATGAATTTCCGTTCAGCCATTTTTTCTACAACATCGGATCTTTACAGAAAAACGTCGATTTTTCATAAGACCCAATAAGCAGATTGCCCCTTTGGTACTTCCGCGCCTCTGCAGTTAGCACTTTTCCCGATTTCGTTGATTTTTAATAGAAAAACTATTAACAATTTTGATGTTGTGCAATTGGCTACATTTTGCCTGACCTTAACTTTTCGAAAGTGCAAGAAAACGCAATCCGAAAAAAATGTGTTGGTACCTTCACTGCTCAATTGTTTTCTTGAAGCAGAATTTCGTGATCAACCCGAACTTTAAAATGATTTTCCGATATTTGCATTTGTTTTCTTAGGACGTGGCTTTCGCAAAAAAGAGTGTGTGGGGTTGAATAACCAGGCAACCGGTGGCAGGGACTGGCATTCATTAAATCAAAATGTATTTCAAATACTTTTCGAACTAAATAATAATGAATTTTACCATATTTATTAAATATTTCGATTAATTATAAAATAATAATTTACGTGAATTGGTGATAATTATCATGAAAATATGAGAATATTTATTCACGCATGATAATTATTCGTAGTTACATATTTGTTTTGAAAAGTATTTAAAATACATTTTCATTTAATGAATGCCCATCCCTGACCGGTGGGGTAAAAAAAGCCACGCGTCCCCGCAACGTTGAAATGCGTCCAAGCGAAAGATAATTCCTTTCCTAGCAGAGAGAAATATCTGCGGCAGCTGAGCAAACGAAAAATATTTTAAGTTGGGAACAAAAATAGGAACCGAAAAAACAAAAGTTGCCTCTCGCCACCCCAAACGTGGTCGGCCCAACAAAAGATATTTACGTTGAACATAGCTACAGCGATAATTGATGCTGGAAATTATTTAAAAATTTTTTTTCAAAGGTTAAAATAATAAATTATAAGTAATAAAAACATTCAGGTGATCCCGAACCTTTCGCGAACGCCACGAGTGCGAAAGATAGAGCCATGGGAGCTCGCGGCGGTGCGAGAGAGGACGAGCTTCAAACGTTCGGGATCCACTCAAAACAACAGGTTCGTATTCATATTTGACCCAAAAAGAAGTGGTTTGATTACCTTACTGGGTGGGGTGAAAAAAGTTCGGGATCCACTCAAAACAACAGGTTTGTATTCATATTTGACCCAAAAAGAAGTGGTTTGATTACCTTACTGAGTGGGGTGAAAAAACCACTTTGAACTTTTTTTCAAATGGAGGTGCTCAATAATGAGTAAAAGTTACATCAAAATGTTCTACTTGCATTTTTGTAGCTAAAGGTTGATACTTTAAGGAAAAAAATTGTGTTCTAGAATATTTTGATAAATGCAGGTTTCACAGCGTGAAAAGTGAAAAAACGGCGATTTAACCCCATCTTACCCTGCGAACAACTTTTGTATGAACATTTTTTCAATTACATTGATATCTCTTAAGACACAAGTACTTAAAATTCAAGATGCGTGCATGTATTGTTAAAGGGGAGCACGTCTAAACGCCTTGCGACAAAAAAACCCCGTCAAAATATCTTGGTCAAAAAAACTTGGTAAAAAATAACTCCTGGTCAAAAAAACTTGGTAAAAAATAACTCCTGACAAAGTAGACTCTTTTCATGGACAACCTCTGCTATAACAACTCATGCTCAAAACGTTTTCTCCATAAACAACTCTGTCTGAAGAAAGTAGTTTGGAAAACTTTTGTATGTGTCTGTATCTTTCGGAATAATATTAAACTGTCATTATTTGTTTTGATTGGGCTCGGGCTCAGTCTAGCACAGATAATTGGTCTTGTAGTTACTGAGTTCCGCGTTTATTTTCGATCAGTTCAACTTATTAGTTCACGGGAGCTAGTAGCAGAGTACTGATGATAAATTATGGGTCTCGAATTCGTGTTGAGTCAGAAGAATAAGCCCTTGTTATCTTCGCGAGGTTTTTTATATGCCAAATCCTCACAGTCTTCTGTTAAGGTTTGTTGGCGTTGTGTAAACTATGTGAGTGACAAGTGTCGTGGCAGAGCGCATACGTCATCGACAAAGCACGATGGTACGTGTGAATATGGTATTTATGGGTGTTGAGGCTCGGTTTTCATTACATCCATCGCATTCGCCTTTATTCCATGCATATTTCCAGGAGTTCTTTTATGGGGAAGCAATGTTGAGGACCACAATCATGCTCCACGACGGGAAGTCGTGGAAGTTAAACGAAGAATCGCCGAAATGAAGGCACGTGCTCGACATTCTAATGCAAATACGGGGGGGGGGGGGCTGGTTACCGATGCTATCGCCACGTCTTCATCTGTAGTTACTACTGAACTACCTCGACGGGAGTGTTTGAATCGCACGGTTCAACGTGTGCGGCAACGAAATAATCCGCAGTTGCCTGATCCTCTTCATCGAAACGATTTAGTTTTACCTCCACCATTCCAAGAAACTTTGAAAGGGGAGAAATTTTTGTTACACGACAGTGGTGGGAATCAGCGGATCTTAATTTTTGCTACAACCGAGAATTTGATTACGTTGGGTTCATGTGATGTTTGGTGTTGTGATGGGACATTCCGCTCAGTGCCACGAATTTATTACCAATTATATTCTATCCATGGCTATAAATCTAACACGGTCCTGCCTTTGGTGTATATTTTAATGCCAGGAGAGGATTTATACGAAAGTGTTAAACGTTCTCAAATCGTTTGACCCTTCATTACATCCGAAACGAATTCTAATCGATTACGAGAAGAGCTTCATGTCATCGTGTCTCACCTGCTTTCCTGGAGTTGAATTGGACGGTTGTTTTTTTCACTTTACCCAGTGTGTATGGAGGTATGTACAAAATGTATGATTGAGCGTACGTTACAGAGAAAACTTGGACTTTGCTTTACGTGTTCGGATCATTGGCTTGGCGTTCGTGCCTGTCGAGGATGTTATTGAGGCATTCGAGGCCCTCGTAAAATCGAATTTTTTTTCCAAAGATAATAACATTACCCCGATAACCGAGTATTTTGAGACCACGTGGATCGGTCCCGCTTATCGTAATGGAGGTCGTAAGACCCCGCTATTTCCATTGGACGTGTGGAATTGTTATCAGGCTGTTATTAACGGGTTGCCTCGTACCAACAATTCGGTCGAAGCCTGGCATCGGGGATTTAATTCTCGAGTGAGAATTACGCACGCGTCTATCGGGAAATTCATTTACGCACTGAAAGAGGAGCAGGGTATGACAGAAGTGTTGATTGAACAGCTGAATGCAGGACGTGGTATTGCAAGTCGCAAGCGTCAGCGCTATCTTGCCTACGATGAACGTTTGAGTTGCGTAGTTAATGACTACGCCAATCGTAAAAGTTTTTTGAAGTACTTAAAGGGCGTCGCTTGGAATATCATCATTTGAGTATGCATTGTAAACGTATTGCAGATGTGATGTTTTCGGATACTTATATTGTCGTTTTTGTAGATCGAGTTTTTTTCCTGTGCAATGTTATTGAATTTCTCACATACACTTGATTCATGTGTTTGTATTATCCTTTACATTGAATTTTTTAGATTGTCGGCGTTAATGTTGACGAGTTATTTTGCCAAGAAATTGTTGAAGATAAAAATGTTTTTTTCCGGGTTTCTTCGGAACGCGGTTTCTTTAGGCGGAGTTCTTTTGGATCGGGGTTTTTTTGGGGAGAGTATTTTTAGGGCGGGTTTTTTTTTGGGTGGAGTTTTCTTAGAGTGAGGTTTTTTGGACGGGGTTTTTTTGACGGGGTTTTTTTGTCGCAAGGCGTTTTGACAAGGTTTTTTAGACATGTACCCCGTCAAAGATGTTCAGGGACCTGAACTTTGGGTGTGTATCACACATGCACTTGCACAGACGCAGAAACACGATGTGTTAGTGATAAACTCTTTACGTTTCGATAAATCCGCCTAATATCACTTTTAAGTACTTGTATCGTACAAAATATCAATGTAATTGAAAAATTGTTCGTACAAAAGTTGTTAGCATTAATGAGAACTATTTTTTAAGGTTAAAAAAATGGTTTCCATTTTTTGAAGTGCTGTCCGCCATAGCGCCGCCATTTTGAATGTTTTTTTGTTTTTCTTCGGATGTCCTGCTCCAACCCCTACAAAGTATACTTGGACTATTACTTCATTCGACGCTTATTTTTCGTGGAAATCTAAGGTATCGATGAAAATGGGTCACCCCGTATACAGACTGGTGGGCCGACCAGCCAGAGGTGACAATCACGCTTACGCGCTTCTGATAAAATACCCAGGTCTAGAAAAATAGCACTTCAACCGAGTCCAATTTTTTTTTAATACTTAGAAATGATAGGCACCTCGCGGAAAATAATGTTTGGGTTTAATCGAACGTCAAGAGAAACGGAGTTGAATAAGTGAGTGAGGAGGGGGGGGGGGGGGGGGTACCAGCTTTATGGCAAGTCAGCACGAACTTTTCCTTATAAAACTCATAGATCAATTTTAATAGTCACATATTCATCAGGATCTTCATGAGCCCCTCAATTGTCTAACTCACACCCCTATCGGATGACCCATGACGAGAATGTTTTTAGAGAATTACAAAGCCGGAAGTTGAGTTTTCGCAGAAAATCTTGGGGAAATTATAGGCTCATAATTGGCTGTAGATATTGTCTTACAAGGGGAACTTACGACGTGGTAATTTTTGTTTGGAGCGAGACTCTTGTCAACGAAAGATCAGTACTAGTAATGTAATTTATTTAACGTAAATTTTTTTCACGAATGAATAAAAGACGATTTGCGAAGAGAAAGACAGAAAGATACGTGAAAACCGTTTTTCCATTGAAAATAAATATCAGATGTAACTTAATTGGCATAATATCATTTAATATTTTGAACAAATTGTACGAATAAACATTCTAATTCATACAGAGAGAAACATGAGAAAAAAACGACTTCAGCAGGACTCGAAGGCGCAACGTTAGGGTTTCTAACCGTTGAAATGGTCGCTTTAAGCAGTCTATATAAGAGTTACAATATTTTTTAAATCCATTTTTCTCGGAAACAAGAAAATAGTGCGTCTCACTACTTTCACAAATTACATCACTCGTAATGATCTTTCGTTGTCAAGAGTCTTGCTCAAAACAAAAATTACCACGTCGTAAGGTCCCCCCTTGTTAGACTAGTTCCCTCATGCACCCCTTTCCACGAAAACTACCTCCACCCTATATGAACATTGACTAGAATTACGCTCTGACGACACTATGAATATTCCAACGTTTATTACCTGTGTACTGCGAAATCATGGCCCCACCGCCGACTATTTTGGCAGTCAATTTTTGTAAAACCATTGCACCGATTTCATGCCGTTTACGAATCAATTTCTGGATTATTTTTATACCGATTTCATAAAGTTGACTGCTGTCATCTTTCGTCCGTCTTTCACTGCTCATGAGGACGAAAGCTAATTCAACTAAACCCTTGAGTGCGAGATGACGATCCTTGTTACTGGAATAGATAGCAATTATTTCAGTTTGGTACTTTGATATTTCGATTATATAACAAATCAATTGTTTAGTGCTGTTACCTGTTCATGATTACTTGTTCGACGACGTCAATAATATCCCAATCGTCTGATAGAACACTTCTGAGCCAGGCACAATTTTTTCGCTTCTCATCATCCTGAATCTTCCGGCAAATAGCATTTTTCAATATCTCGAAAATCTGTTACATAAGCAATCATGTTGCTATTACATGGGCGATCAATTTTGTTTCTCCAGATGATAAATATATAAGTAAAATTACCTGATCGTCGTACATACTTGACATCAGAAGCAGAACGGACATTAAAAAGGGATCAAGAATGTACTCCGGCGCATTTGTCACTCTTCTTAGCGTTGTAACAAAACCGTTGAAATTGGCTTGGTTCACTTGCGCAGCTTGATATATGTGATACAGTACTGTACTTTCCGTTTCTCCGATCTCTTTTCGACTCACAAACCCTAGTTGATAATTTCTAGTCATGTTAATGTCGAATCAATCACTATTTACATTATCTTCTATTTTAAGAACTCAGTCGTAACTAAAATGTGCAGTCTTGTTAGTATTGCAATGTATCCAAATATAAATGAATGTAACTGTGTAAGAGTGTAACTGTACGTAACTGTACTTGAAAGTTGCCATGGGAAGTGTCAAACTAACCCATTTAGCCATGCAATACAGAAGGGGTCTTGCAAATGGCTATTGGTGATAAAACAAACATTAATTGACTGTTGTATTTAAAGATGAACTGTTGTAATTAACAAACGAGTGGTTTACTGCTGAGTGCCATTCCTGTTCCGATAATGGACATGCAAAATCCCAGTACATTTATTTATTGATTTCTAAAATTAAGTCGAGAGATATAATCGATGTAAGAATTAAAACATGGTAGTTGTAATCAAGTCATAGAGTTTATTGAATTGTTGGATTGCAAGGTGTAGTATACCGGTTAGAAATCGGAGAGAGACAAACTGGTAGATTCAAAGTGGGACTGCTGACACCAAGACCCGGACCACCATGTGCCGGCTTGCATGTGGGTATGAGTGTGTGCATGTGGAATTAGTAGATATGGGTGAATGTTGAAAAACTGTAAACGTTTGCTCTCAAACTTGATAATGCACATGATGTGAATAATTGTTTCTATCTGATAGTATAAATCTATAAGATAGATTTAAATGAAGTGTGATCTTATTGTATTGTTACTGTAATTCAGTAGTTAATTCAGTCAGCTGACAATCGAAAATTTCCGGAATAAAATTCTGGTGAGGATAAGCCCCATTTCCTTTAATTCTGTGCCACGGATACTTTTTTTTTAACGATTCCAATAATTCATTATAATAAAAGCTTCATGCAGAAGTAAGCGAGTCAATGAAACTTTTCAGTATATTTTGTTACTAATATTCTCAGTGTTGTTATTACCTATTTCCTCAGAGGTCTCCACAGACTCACTATCTCCAGCGGCAGCATATTTTGTAGCAAAATATTTCTGTAATGTTCCAAGGACAAGCTGTCCATCCTGATCACAATGAAGGCTTAGCAGCTGGTGAACCAGCGGTGGAATTTCATTTAGTGGCATTTCAGGTAGTTTGTCACACAGAGCCCTAATTACTAGAGCCCGGTCATCTTTATCCAGAGACATTTCACTGTGATTCCCAAAACCGTGTCAGAGATGAGGAAGAAACCATGCTAACTCTATTTGTGACGGTTATACCAAATATATTTACCCAAACATTTTAGCGAGTGGGATCAGAGTCGTTATCGCTAAGGAATTGTTACAGATTGATTTGACAACCAGTGTTTTATATTCCGGGCCAGAGACCTCATTGCCTTTGTAATGTAGGTATTTTTTATCCTGCAAGGACTCCATGGCTGCTGGTAAAATGTCTTTCCAGCTAAACAATAAAGAAAATAAATGATTGTTACAAGATACAATGCAATATCGAGACTGTCACCTGGCAAACACGAAGAGATTACCTCAGAAAAGCATCGTCGCCGAGGCATATCCTTTCTTGGCAAAATTCTATGATCTTCACAAGGTTCGGTTTCGTGTATTGTGGGAAATCAAGGATAATACGGCAGATTATGGAATCCACATGAGAAGTTGATACCTTGGCCTTGCAAGCAGACTTCATAATAGCTTCAACAACTTTCTGTCGTTTCGCTTCACAGTTTTGCAAATAAGGTAATGCTTCAAGGAGGTCGCCCATTATTTTTGGCGCATCCGCATTGCCAAAATTTGTAGTTAGTGCATCGGTCAGCTAAACATAGGTAAATTGAGATCTGAAGAACACTTAAGACAACTGACATCAACGTAAGCGGATGGTCATGGTTGCTCTCGAATATGTACACGAAATTTATTGTTTGGGTAACAATCTACGAGTGCTGTGTGGGGGACAAAAGAAAAATACGGCAATAACCTAACAAGCCGACGCCGGGCTCAATAAATAGGTTTCTAACGATTGCCACGCTTACCTCGTTTGCTGGGGTAGTATCAAGGAATTTTTGCAAATTAGTAGGATCCTTTGTTGCCAACAACTGTTTTAATTTCGAGTACATTTTCCTTTAAGAGCTTGATTCATCTACGGTGATCTGAGGAGCTCGATAACTGAATTATTTTGGTTTGAAGTCTTTCGCGGCTCGTACAAGTTGGCAAACAATGAAGATTAACATGGAACCGCAGGTCCTGTGTTAGGTTAGTCAGAGAGTCAGAGATGAGTAGAGAGATCGCAGGTGCCGTGTTAGAATTTTGTAACCAGGGCCGGCAGATTCGTCGACCCCGAATCAACGATGGATCGTGAAAACTTAGTACCGAACGATTCTGCTCAGATGTCGTGGCGATCGCCACGACATCTGAGCAGTTTCGCCACCTATCGACGCATTCGCCACCTATCGCGCGATATTCGAATCTCCAGATCGAGCCATTAGAACATGAGTAATCAGATTTCTTGACCCGAACTAGGTTACGCATTAGCGAAACTGATTGATAAATAAATATATGTACATTTAACATGCATGAATATTATAAGTATTTAAATTCTGTTCTACCTCGGGTTTTTAAATCCTGGTTTCCATGGGCAAATGCCAGAACAGTAAAAGAACACAAAAAAAAACAGAGAGAGCCTAGGTCAAGGATAATTTATAAGTCCCTCCTGGACAACATGTTGTACAGATTGTAACGGTATTTCTCCGTTTACATTAATTTTATGTCTCGAGAGTCGAGAATTCGGAGCTTGAGCAGGGAAACAATTAATTTAGACTTTTATAGGAGGTAAAAGTAGGGTTTATGCATAAAATCGTTGAAATGTATAGCCCTCTGGCGGCTATCGGCCTCACAAATATGTTTTTCGTTTTCGAGATCCGCGATAGTATAATGCCCTATGAGAAGCTATCTCGATCGTTGCGCTACGACTGTGCTGTATTGTACGGCGGTCTAAGCTCGCAAAATGTAAATAAACGAGTGATCGTTATTCAAGTGTCGCCGGGGGCGCTCGCTTCTTGATACGTTTGAGAACACGCGATCGTAGTCGATAATGTTCGATGACAGGTGATTTTCGACAGTAGCCCAGAGCTGCCAGATTCGTGGGATTTTCCCCACGCGTGGGGAACTCCGATGCCCCCTCCACGGCCCGATTCGCACAGCGTCCCATTTAGGCGGCTCGGTTCCCTCGCTGCCCTCGCTGCCAAGAGTTTACGTCATCAGTTCGGCGCATCCAATACCGGAACTCCTGTGCCCCTATTGGCTGTCGGCTTGTGCCTCACGTGGCCTCACGGCTTGCTTCGTTGCGCGCCAATGTTTAAAATATGAATTAAGGGGACTGAGTCACCTAAAAAATTCGAAAATTGAATTTTTTTTTCCGTGACATGGCCGATCCAAATTGAAAATCGATTTTACCCTTACGAAGTACGTATACTTAGCTATCATTTCAAATTTTTCCATAGCCGTATGGGTTATCTAAATGCTGTGAGATTTTTCACCAAATTTTTCACTTGTCGCAGCTTTCGGACCCTGCGACTCAATGGATTTTCAATTCTGACGTCTCATTTTTTTCGTAACAGACCTCATTCTCGGATGAGTGTGGGTTTTTTTTCTATCTGCTTTCTGGAAATTATGGCGACCTATTATGTGGGAAAAAAAAAAAAAAAAAAAAAAAATTTGTAACTTTTTGAAAAACCGGTTGAATAATAGGTTACCATAAATTCGATCTACCTCGCATCCAAAATTCCTACACTCATCCGAGAATGACTGCGTTTTGGAACAAAATGAGACGTCGGAATCCAAAATCCGTTCATCGGTGCGGTCCGAAAGTTGCGACAAGTGAAAAATTTGGTGAAAAATCTCACAGCATTTAGATAACCCATACGGCTATGGAAAAATTTGAAATGATAGCTAAGTATACGTACTTCGTAAGGGTAAAATCGATTTTCAATTTGGATCGGCCGTGTCACGGAAAAAAAAATTTAATTTTCGAATTTTTTAGGTGACTCAGTCCCCTTAAGCACATATAGCCCAGAATTGTTTTGAATTGCACAGGCCAACAAAAAAAAGGTGATGATAAATCAGAGCCGATTCTTGTTGGTTTTTCTCGAAGAATACGAATCCGACTTAAGAAATATCAGATTGGGTCCAGTTATCTAAAGAAACAAACCCAAAAAGCGTGTCTATGACCATCTTTGAGTACCTGTAGAAAAAAATCGCGAGTTGATAAAAACCTAAATGGGATGAAATGAGAGCTTAGACCTTGCTTTATTAGTCTGTGGAGCAAGGAATTAATTAGGTGCCGTTACCATAGAATGCTCGGAAAAAGTTTTTTATTCGAGCACGCACCATTTTCTTGCTTTCCGGTCGAAAAACACCCGTGGATGAATTGACTTTTGGACTTAAATTTTTAATCCACTCGATGGAATTCTTTCTTATTAAAGATAATGGAACTCTGCATACATTCTCTACCACCGATTGTGACGGAAAAATCTTAATATTTATTTATCCAATAAATAATATGAGAAAAAAAATGTTTTTTTACTTTTGAAGACAATCGTGTTCTTGAAAATGGTCAGGTCCATCTCAATATGCCTAAGATTAGCGACGCTACTATCTAAAAATATTTATCAATAGCAGAGACAAAAAAGAAAAAATTATAATTCATTATTTTTTTTTCTTTTGTTTGTCAGATGAACAAATATTGTGGATTCCCTTTTTCAATCGGTGATAGATGATGTATGCAGAATTTCATGAGCCTTAATTAGAAAAAAATATCGTTCGAATCGGATAAAAATTCAATTAATTATTCAATATCATATATCGGTACAGCGAAGTTGCTCGACGTGTGGGGAACCGTTTCTCACGCGAGGGGAACCCTTGTAAGATTTTTTCCCCACAGCGTCCCACGTCGGCGGCAAGGCCTCTTTCGGCCTCCTCCGGCTCCTCTCGGCTTTTTTCGGCTGCTCGACTGCACGCGACGCACGCGCATAGCGGATTTCCTCTCCTCAAGCGCCGAGCGTTTCTTGCCGCAAGCAGCGTGGTGGGAGCGTGTGGGAATTTTCCCCGCCAAGGTATCTGGCAGCTCTGCAGTAGCCCAAAATGGCGCATACTGATACGGGGGGGACCGTCGTTCGTTGAATTCGGGATCGTGTTTCGTCGGTTTTTCGGGGTTTTGGGGGGGTTTTTCGGATATATTTCCTCGTAGAATGTTCGTCGTTCTTGTTCCTCGTTCACGTGTAGTCCGGGCCTCCTCCGTCGATGTTTTTCACCGGGTAGTTATAGTGATTTCTTTATTTTATTTAATCGAAAACCGTTAACGTGAAAGCATTCATTTTATAGTCAAAATCAATATACAAATATACTAACGTCTTTACATGAATATTATATGATATATATATATATTTATTGCGCAAAAATAATGATATGATTTTATTTCATTGAAATAGAACTTATCTTTTGAGTTGTAGACCGGAGAAGCGCAGTTGCGTTGTTGACTCGTGGATTATGTTGGTTGATGGTTCGTTACGTTCAAAGAAAAGACTTTGTTCATTATTTTGTAAAATTTTAATATTATGGAATTTGATACAGTCGAGCAGCATCACGAACACGTCTGTTCATGATGACTTTTGAAATTCTTGTGCCGGTCGCCTCGCGATCACCCCTTCGCGTACCTCAACATCTTTCTTCTAATATTTTCGGCAATTGTCGTGTACTTTCGTTGGAACCCCCACTATGACCACTTGTCCATGGGTTCCCCACCTCTCTCGCACTCGCTTGGCGATCGTTCATTTCTTATTATATATACATTACATTACCCCCCTATTTTGGGTTCATCTCTTAGATTAATACAAAATCATGATTTTTTTTTTTTTTTACATCCATCTCACATTCATTCGTTCCACACTCATTCCACGACTCCACCCCACTAAGGGTCTCGTCCTACCTTAAACTACCTATGCTAAAGCAATCAATTTGATGCATTGTTTGAAACAGTGATGGGCAAATTTGTATTTTAGGAGTACGCAGTACGGAGTACAGTCGTACTCCGTACTGAGGGGACGCGGGAGTACGGAGTGCAGTCGTACTCCGTACTGCGGGGACGCGGGAGTACGGAGTACAGTCGTACTCCGTACTGCGGGGACGCGGGAGTACGGAGTACGGTTGTACTCCGTACTGCGGGAAGGCGGGAGTACGGAGTACAGTCGTACTCCGTACTCCGTACTCCGTACTCCACGAGTACGAATTTGCCCATCACTGTAATGAAGAATGGTTTTATTAATATATCACAAAACCGCGTACAATTGGAAAACTTCCAGCGATAGGAGGCATTTCGAAAAAAATAATAAATAAAAAAACAATAATAAAATGTTAAACAAAAAAAAAAAATTTCTAAAATAATACGTATATTTGATTTTCGGACTGTTCATATTGAAACATTCGATGAAATTTTTTTTCTATTTATTTTCACACGCTTTTCCGATAAAACATGAGATTCATTATATGACGTTGACACTACTTAGTGTATCACAAAAAAAAAAAAAAAAAAAAAAAAAAAAAACCAAGTTTGCTGCATTGTTGAGAAAATCTTGTGCGTCACTTGCACGGAAAAATAACATTCTTCAACACTGTCAGCTATAATCGTATTTGTTTTTGATCTTATTTGATTTATGATTTATGTTTGTCAACTATCCGCAAACTCGATCTCATTCACGCTACTACGGATATTCGTTATTACTTATCGTTTATTACTTTTTTTTTGTGATACACTAAGTAGTGTCAACGTCGTATATTGAATCTCATGTTTTTTCGGAAAAGCGTGTGAAAATAAATAGAAAAAAAATTTCATCGAATGTTTCAATATGAACAGTCCGAAAATCAAATATACGTATTATTTTAGAATTTTTTTTTTTTGTTTAACATTTTATTGTTGTTTTTTTATTTATTATTTTTTTCGAAATGCCTCCTATCGCTGAAAGTTTTCCAATTGTCCGCGGTTTTGTGATATATTAATAAAACCATTGTTCATTACAGTGATGGGCAAATTCGTACTCGTGGAGTACGGAGTACGGAGTACGGAGTACGACTGTACTCCGTACTCCCGCCTTCCCGCAGTACGGAGTACAACCGTACTCCGTACTCCCGCGTCCCCGCAGTACGGAGTACGACTGTACTCCGTACTCCCGCGTCCCCGCAGTACGGAGTACGACTGTACTCCGTATTTATTCGGTACTTCGAGTACAAATGTACTCCAGGGCTGCCCAACACTGGTTTGAAATTCATATTGAATTAAAAGTTAGTCTTCATTCTCTCACTATAACACGATAACACTGGGATAAACGTAACCACCCTCTCACCCTTCAATTTGTAACGGACTCGTGATATTTCCTTAAGCTAGTACGATTATAAACTCCAAGAACTTTATCATTCTCTAGATACCCCAATTCAAAAGCGTTTGATCCGATAGTGCGAAGTATTCTATACGGTCCTTCGTATAAATGAAAAAACTTATGTGTCACCCGGTCTATTTGTTTGGAAAGACGCGGTACACGTAACAGATCTGACTTTTTGACTATTTTGACGACGCTTGAAACTCAGGAAGATATTCTCCTTGGCGAGACTTACTCTTTCTTCCTGCGTCACTGGTAAATCCGGGGGAAATTTAATGAGATCAAAGATTTTGTCGTTTGGTTTTTCACCGTAATGTAATTCATATGGTATGAATCCTGTGCTGCAATGTGTGGTATAATTCAACAGATTTTTTATTCTTGGAATAAATTTGGCCCATTTTGTATGCTGGTCCGCGCAAAAGGTTCTAAATAATCGGCCTAATTCTCTCATTATTCGCTCGGTTGGATTTGATTGTGGGTGCCTAATCGATGAATGTACAATTGTGATTCCAAGAGATTCTAATTCTCTTTTCCATGCTGCCGACGTAAATTGCGAACCATTGTCTGCTAGAATTCTTTTCGGTTTCCCGGTAGTTGGTACATAATCGTCCAATGTTTTCTTCAAAACAATTCGCGTAGTAGCTTTTTTGATTGGATAGAGTCGTACTAATTTCGAAAATGCGTCAAGAACTACAAAAATATATTGCACCCCTCCGATCGAGGTCGGTAGCGGGCCATAAAAGTCCACGGTTATGAGGTCATTGGGATGATCGGAGCGAACGAGACAGAATTCTCCTTCAACAGCTTGGGAGTAATACTTGACTCGTTGACACATATCGCATCCCAATATATATTTTTTGACGTCCTTACTCATTCGTTTCCAGTAGAAAAATCGTTTGAGGTGCACCAAGGTCTTGAATATGCCTAAATGTCCTAATCGGCTATGTTCAGTCAGAACTACCATTGCTTGAAGGGATTTCGGTACGATTATCGTCCAGTTAGAACACGACGAATTCTTGTGAAACCATATGCCTTGATAATTGACATAATTCTCGGATATCTCGTTAACGTTTTTTGATTCTAATTGTCTAATTGCGTCATCTTCCCGTTGGAATTTGGCAATGTTGTTTAATTCTTTATTCAATTTACTATTGACTTCAAGTTGACATATTATCGCCAGCGCGTTGACTCGTATATCGTTTTCTGAAATCACCGTGTATCGGCGGACAATAGATATCAACAGCGATTCTTGTTCATCCCTATGAAACGTTTGATTCGGGTTCCTACTAAAGAAGTCGGCCATGATATTATCGCTCCCCCTACAATACGAGATTTTAAATGTATATTCTTGTAACAACAGCCACCAACGAGATAAACGGGCTGTACGAAATAATGTTTCCCTCAGAAAGGTGAGACTCTTATGATCAGTTATGATCTCGAATGGTCTTTGCACCAAGTAAATCCTGAATTTGTTGATCGAATAAACAATCGCCAATAGTTCTTTCTCCGTTGTCGTATAACGGGTTTCAGCGGGATTCAAACAACGGCTGACTATGGAAATCAATCGATGGTTCTGATCATCATCCACTTGATATAGAATACTAGCTATCCCCCTATCTGATGCATCCGTTTGGAACTTAAATATCTTGTTTGGTAAGTAATGTGATAATTCGATAGATTTCAAAAAGTTATTTTTCAAGTCTTTAAATGCTATCGAATGATCTTTTGTCCAATGCCATTCACCATCATTCCTGAGAAGTGAGCGGAATGGATCCAAGAAATGAGCGTGAAATATGCTGAAACGGCGGTAATAATTACAAACACCCAAGAATTTCTGGAGTTGTAACTTATTACGAGGCTCTTCGAATTTCAACAGATTGTCAAGCTTTTCTGGATCGGGTACGATTCCAGTTGGTGTCAATATAAATCCCAAGAACGGTACTGACGTTTGACAGAACGCAGCTTTGCTCAGTTTCAGTGTAAAGTTATGCTGCAAGAACATTTTACATAACTGTTCGATGTGTTGCAAATGTTCATCGAAATCTTTGGACGTAATCAAAAGATCATCTACATATGTCGTTATAAATTCATTCATCTCCTCACCCAGGGCGAGGCTTAAGGTTCGAATAAACCCGCTTCCTGCTGTTTTTAATCCAAACGGTATTCTACAAAATTGATATAAAGTTGAGCCGTGTAAGAATGCCGTATAGTGACGAGAGTCCTTCGACAGCGGTATTTGCCAATAACTACAGGTCAGGTCGAGCTTGGACATTACTTTAATCCCATGAAATTTTTGCATTAGCTCTTCAATACGTGGTGGACCTTCATTATCCCCCTGAATCGCGTCATTCAAAAATCGTGCATCAAGACAAATTCTAATTTTCCCATCAGATTTGCGAACTATTCTTAGCGGATTGCAGTAGGGGCTTGCCGATCTTTCGATTATCCCTGCTTCGAGCATATTTTTTATTTCCTGATTAACCGCTTCACGATACGCTAATGGGACCGGATAAGAATGGCGAATGAACGGTTTATTTGTAATCGGTATGATTTTGTGTTCATAACTCGTAGTGCAACCAGGCCTATCAGAGAATAGTGATCGATACTTTTTTAATAAATTTATTAGTGCGCTAGACTGGTTCGGACTACATGCTATTAGCTTACGCGCGACAGTGTCCAAATGGTCGGAGAAGGCTTGAAAGTCATCAATATTATTATCAATAGGCTTTCCACTTTCATAATCGGAAGTAATATCGCAAATATTATAAGATTTTTTATGATCAAATGCATCAACAACGTGCTTATAATCACCAATTTCATTATCATCATTAACCATATCAATAATATTCGTTTTATAATTCATCGTTTGAATGACATTATTCTCATCATTAATAGTATAAACAATGTTATTTTCATCATTAATTGTATTAACGATATCATTTTCATCGTTAATCGTACCAACCACGTTATTTCCATCGTTTATTGCATCCACGATATTCGTGTCTGCATCTTCTTCACGCTTCTCATTCAATAGAGAAATTTCGCTAATGTTTACTACATCTGAACTTCCCGAAATATGGTTATTATCTTTCTTTTTGACCTCGTTATCTGAGCATCGCAAATTATTACACGATGTCTGTATTGTCAGCATTTCAGATGCTCCCTCTCTCGACGTATCTGTAAATTTATTTGGTGCCTGATTTGCCGCGAGAATGTAAATATTCATTGTATTTTGCTCGATGATTGACACAAGTCTCTCCGACGCTTCGGACTCAAATAGCACGCAGTCACGATCCACCCTAGTCCCATGTAAATATATTGCTTTTTCATCATAATAAATTCTCGCCTTATTCCTGTGGAGCCAATCGTTACCCAAAATAATATCTGTCGTTAAATATGGAATTACTATAAAAATAAATGTTAATTTACGATTATCTACAGTTATCTCAATCATTATTTGTCGATTCACAGTCGTCTTCTTTTTGCCTACCACAACCGTTACCGATACATTGGATACTGGCATTTCGTGTAAGTTAGTAATACCCGATAATTTTTTATAAAAATCCTCAGACACACACGTTATTTGGCTTCCGGTATCGACTAATGCATTTACAGTTTCACGAAACACTGACATTTTCAGACGCGGAGAAATTGCTATAGTTGGCAACAATTGATCGGTTTGGAACGTATTTTTACTCTCTAATCCCTTTTTCAGGTCCTCTACAAAGTCATAAAATCGTTGGCACGACCCGGGACCATCTTGAATCGTACCGAAATTCAGTTTAAATTACGCGAATGATTTGAACCGTTCGATGTTCCGCTGGTTGTATTATTTTGTTCCGAAACAAATTGACGATTTCCTATCTCCGGCGGTGGGTATCTAGTATCAGGTAACGCGTGGCTTGTATTGCGATCATAATACGGTTGGTATCGGCATTGAGGTCTTCCCGCATACGCTTGGTTGTTATGATTCTGCAGGCGATAATTCCTTGGAATATAATTGCCCCGAGAGTGATTATGGTTATAGTTTGATGATGCTTGTATATTATTAATTCTACCCGACAGACCCGGTTTATTGTGATGATTCGAGTTATCGTTATTCCTCCATTCCCTACTTTTGTCGCTTGGTTCCCAATCACGATTAGTACTATCCAACCGAGCGAGAGATTGAGAAAGAGAATCTGTCTTTGAAAAGTTTAACGTTGCTGATGTGGATTGTATTTTGAACAGGAGCTGCTGAACTATCTGATAATTTACTTCATACGGCGATAAAGGTGGATCAAAATATTTGGTTTCTTGTAATTGTTTAAAAAAAAACGTTTGCAACGAACTTTCTTTCCATTTAAATTTTCGAGATTGCCACTGGTTTTTCCAACGAACCTGAGCGGGTATTGAATAAAATTCTGCTTTGAAGGCACATTTAAAATCCTCAAACGTCGTCAAATTAGCTTTGTTTATATCAAACCACACCTTGACTCTACCTTCCAAAAAACTTTCAATCACAAGCATGTGGTGTTCAATTTTTACGCTTTTGAATTTAAAGAATTGTTCAATGTCTTCTAAGAAAATTAAAGGATTTTTATCCTCGTCAAATTTTGGAGTTTTGATATTTATGTGCAAGTACTGCAAATGACTCACGAGTCCGTTAACCAGTTGATGACCAATTTTATTGGTGGATTCTCGTCCAGCCGCATTTTGTTGATTGATTTGTTGTTGATCTTGCAGATCTTGTAGATTTCGGAGACGTCGTATTTCGGCCGATAATTCGTCGATTCGCAATCGTGCCTCTTGTAACCGTTGTGTCTCGTTAGCAGCGGAGCACCCCGGTGTGTTTTCATCCGAATTCCCCATTGTGCTCGCTTTTCTGTTAATATTACAAGTTTTATTAGCTTTCGGAATATTTTTCAACGTGCCGTTTACCGTTCCTCTACTCGATTTCGCACGTATCTTGATGGTTACGGGCGATGTATTGTTCGCAGCCACGCGCGATCTCGTAATCCGCGGCAACGTTAATCCTGTGTTGATATTTTTTTTTGTAGACATGAGCGCTCAAAGTCGCGATCGTCCCTCTAGTTGGGCGCCATTTATATAGTGATTTCTTTATTTTATTTAATCGAAAACCGTTAACGTGAAAGCATTCATTTTATAGTCAAAATCAATATACAAATGTACTAACGTCTTTACATGAATATTATATGATATATATATATATTTATTGCGCAAAAATAATGATATGATTTTATTTTATTGAAATAGAACTTATCTTTTGAGTTGTAGACCGGAGAAGCGCAGCTGCGTTGTTGACTCGTGGATTATGTTGGTTGATGGTTCGTTACGTTCAAAGAAAAGACTTTGTTCATTATTTTGTAAAATTTCAATATTATGGAATTTGATACAGTCGAGCAGCATCACGAACACGTCTGTTCATGATGACTTTTGAAATTCTTGTGCCGGTCGCCTCGCGATCACACCTTCGCGTACCTCAACATCTTTCTTCTAATATTTTCGGCAATTGTCGTGTACTTTCGTTGGAACCCCCACTATGACCACTTGTCCATGGGTTCCCCACCTCTCTCGCACTCGCTTGGCGATCGTTCATTTCTTATTATATATACATTACATCACATAGTGGAAATCCGTTGACGAGATTTGTGCGCCTGCGCAGTGATGTAATTGTGGTTAAAAACTTCGATAGTGCCGGCCGGTGTTTTGCCACGTCGGCGCGTTTCGTGATGCGTTTGGTCGTCTCGCCTCACAACTCCGTATACTTCGACGACGCAGATCGTTTACGAAAATTTATGTGAACGATCTGTAACATATAAGAAAAACGGGAGGATGTGTCCGTGTCTTGTGCTCATCGGTTTTGTCGTCTCCTCCTTGGATTTCGGTGAGTTCGTTCCAGTCGCTTTTCTCGTGTGAGCCGCTAATTCTCCGTTGTCCACCGGTTTTCAGGTTCGTCCTCTCGGCTGTTTCCTTCCTTCGGCTGCTGGATTTCCTGGAGTGATGACTGGAGCTGTGGACAAATAAAATTGCCCCGAGCCGGTCGCTGGGCCCCGAATTTATACTCCATCGGCCTTATGTTCATCTCTCTCGCTCTCATGGATCTTCGTTTGGTGACGTGGAGCTGTTGCGTGCGCCGCTTCCACGTCGTCTTTGCCGCCGTTTTCTTCCGCTTGGCGTCGCTGCTGTCGAGGTCACTTCTCTCTTGCACGGAGTGGTGGGGTGGGGGGAGAGGAAAGAGGGGTGCATGGCCGCTGCCGTTACAAGATATTGAGAAAAACTTCTTGGAAATTTAAACGACTTTGTATTTCCAAGAACTTAGCAATAAGACACACGTGTAGAAAGTAGTTAAACAAAATGTAAATGTCTTGACAACGATGTGACTCGATCGAAAAAGCGAAGATTGAAACGTACTTGCAATATGAAACCCGCAAATAAAAGCCTTTTACAATTCTTCTTAACAAAGAGTTTTCGCTCTTTAGAAATTTCACGTGCCTAACACTTGAACGACCACTCGCCATGCGTATCTGGTCACCAAATGTTTTATTACCACCCGCGACTTAACGCGAGTCGCGAAGCTGAAAAAAGGCCTTCTGCTTAACATCGAGAGTGACGGCAGAGATAAATTGGGAGATGGATAATGGCAGGGTTTTAGGTGGCTGGAAAATAAGTGGGCGCTAAATTGCAGTGGCCAGATGCTGAACCCTGCTAAGTGTGATCCCCCAAAACCCGCAACTCGGGCGGTATTTCAGTTTTCGAGCTTGTCGACTGAAATTCTTCACCTCACGCCGGGGATCACTCTGGTCACACGTCTCGCGGGCATAATTCACGACTTGGTGGGGACAATTTCCCCGCTGTTTCTGCCTCATTCTCATCAGCTGAGCGTCGAAGCTCCGCCCCCGTCGGGCTATTGCGCTGTTTCCATTGCGACCATGCTTACGCTTCTCTCTCGCTCGTCTACAATTCCTACTAGTGCCGACTCACTCGAGCTCGTTACCCTCGAGTTTGGGTCTCACGTATATAACTTCTTAAATCCATGTATACGATATATTGTTTGTCCGTCTGTCTGTATGCATGTTACAGTCTTCCCATTCTCGCAGTTATGCACCGTTTGAAATGAAATTTGGTACACAGACGTAGATCGATGACTTAAAAACAGAAATAATATTTTTGGAAAAAAAAATGTCTAAAATTGAAATTAAAAAAAAATTCCAAATGTCAATGACTACTACCCTATCATGTGCCTAGAATGCCTACGGAACCCTATCATGTAAGTGCCCAACACGCTACTTGACTACTTTTGAATAGAAAATGCCGACACCATGCATCTAGAACACGCCGCGTTCATGTACTTGGTTTTACATGTGTGTCTGTGTGTGTGTGTGTGTGTGTGTGTGTGTGTGTGTGTGTGTGTGTGTGTGTGTGTGTGTGTGTGTGTGTGTGTGTGTGTGTGTGTGTGTGTGTGTGTGTGTGTGTGTGTGTGTGTGTGTGTGTGTGTGTGTGTGTGTGTGTGTGTGTGTGTGTGTGTGTGTGTGTGTGTGTGTGTGTGTGTGTGTGTGTGTGTGTGTGTGTGTGTGTGTGTGTGTGTGTGTGTGTGTGTGTGTGTGTGTGTGTGTGTGTGTGTGTGTGTGTGTGTGTGTGTGTGTGTGTGTGTGTGTGTGTGTGTGTGTGTGTGTGTGTGTGTGTGTGTGTGTGTGTGTGTGTGTGTGTGTGTGTGTGTGTGTGTGTGTGTGTGTGTGTGTGTGTGTGTGTGTGTGTGTGTGTGTGTGTGTGTGTGTGTGTGTGTGTGTGTGTGTGTGTGTGTGTGTGTGTGTGTGTGTGTGTGTGTGTGTGTGTGTGTGTGTGTGTGTGTGTGTGTGTGTGTGTGTGTGTGTGTGTGTGTGTGTGTGTGTGTGTGTGTGTGTGTGTGTGTGTGTGTGTGTGTGTGTGTGTGTGTGTGTGTGTGTGTGTGTGTGTGTGTGTGTGTGTGTGTGTGTGTGTGTGTGTGTGTGTGTGTGTGTGTGTGTGTGTGTGTGTGTGTGTGTGTGTGTGTGTGTGTGTGTGTGTGTGTGTGTGTGTGTGTGTGTGTGTGTGTGTGTGTGTGTGTGTGTGTGTGTGTGTGTGTGTGTGTGTGTGTGTGTGTGTGTGTGTGTGTGTGTGTGTGTGTGTGTGTGTGTGTGTGTGTGTGTGTGTGTGTGTGTGTGTGTGTGTGTGTGTGTGTGTGTGTGTGTGTGTGTGTGTGTGTGTGTGTGTGTGTGTGTGTGTGTGTGTGTGTGTGTGTGTGTGTGTGTGTGTGTGTGTGTGTGTGTGTGTGTGTGTGTGTGTGTGTGTGTGTGTGTGTGTGTGTGTGTGTGTGTGTGTGTGTGTGTGTGTGTGTGTGTGTGTGTGTGTGTGTGTGTGTGTGTGTGTGTGTGTGTGTGTGTGTGTGTGTGTGTGTGTGTGTGTGTGTGTGTGTGTGTGTGTGTGTGTGTGTGTGTGTGTGTGTGTGTGTGTGTGTGTGTGTGTGTGTGTGTGTGTGTGTGTGTGTGTGTGTGTGTGTGTGTGTGTGTGTGTGTGTGTGTGTGTGTGTGTGTGTGTGTGTGTGTGTGTGTGTGTGTGTGTGTGTGTGTGTGTGTGTGTGTGTGTGTGTGTGTGTGTGTGTGTGTGTGTGTGTGTGTGTGTGTGTGTGTGTGTGTGTGTGTGTGTGTGTGTGTGTGTGTGTGTGTGTGTGTGTGTGTGTGTGTGTGTGTGTGTGTGTGTGTGTGTGTGTGTGTGTGTGTGTGTGTGTGTGTGTGTGTGTGTGTGTGTGTGTGTGTGTGTGTGTGTGTGTGTGTGTGTGTGTGTGTGTGTGTGTGTGTGTGTGTGTGTGTGTGTGTGTGTGTGTGTGTGTGTGTGTGTGTGTGTGTGTGTGTGTGTGTGTGTGTGTGTGTGTGTGTGTGTGTGTGTGTGTGTGTGTGTGTGTGTGTGTGTGTGTGTGTGTGTGTGTGTGTGTGTGTGTGTGTGTGTGTGTGTGTGTGTGTGTGTGTGTGTGTGTGTGTGTGTGTGTGTGTGTGTGTGTGTGTGTGTGTGTGTGTGTGTGTGTGTGTGTGTGTGTGTGTGTGTGTGTGTGTGTGTGTGTGTGTGTGTGTGTGTGTGTGTGTGTGTGTGTGTGTGTGTGTGTGTGTGTGTGTGTGTGTGTGTGTGTGTGTGTGTGTGTGTGTGTGTGTGTGTGTGTGTGTGTGTGTGTGTGTGTGTGTGTGTGTGTGTGTGTGTGTGTGTGTGTGTGTGTGTGTGTGTGTGTGTGTGTGTGTGTGTGTGTGTGTGTGTGTGTGTGTGTGTGTGTGTGTGTGTGTGTGTGTGTGTGTGTGTGTGTGTGTGTGTGTGTGTGTGTGTGTGTGTGTGTGTGTGTGTGTGTGTGTGTGTGTGTGTGTGTGTGTGTGTGTGTGTGTGTGTGTGTGTGTGTGTGTGTGTGTGTGTGTGTGTGTGTGTGTGTGTGTGTGTGTGTGTGTGTGTGTGTGTGTGTGTGTGTGTGTGTGTGTGTGTGTGTGTGTGTGTGTGTGTGTGTGTGTGTGTGTGTGTGTGTGTGTGTGTGTGTGTGTGTGTGTGTGTGTGTGTGTGTGTGTGTGTGTGTGTGTGTGTGTGTGTGTGTGTGTGTGTGTGTGTGTGTGTGTGTGTGTGTGTGTGTGTGTGTGTGTGTGTGTGTGTGTGTGTGTGTGTGTGTGTGTGTGTGTGTGTGTGTGTGTGTGTGTGTGTGTGTGTGTGTGTGTGTGTGTGTGTGTGTGTGTGTGTGTGTGTGTGTGTGTGTGTGTGTGTGTGTGTGTGTGTGTGTGTGTGTGTGTGTGTGTGTGTGTGTGTGTGTGTGTGTGTGTGTGTGTGTGTGTGTGTGTGTGTGTGTGTGTGTGTGTGTGTGTGTGTGTGTGTGTGTGTGTGTGTGTGTGTGTGTGTGTGTGTGTGTGTGTGTGTGTGTGTGTGTGTGTGTGTGTGTGTGTGTGTGTGTGTGTGTGTGTGTGTGTGTGTGTGTGTGTGTGTGTGTGTGTGTGTGTGTGTGTGTGTGTGTGTGTGTGTGTGTGTGTGTGTGTGTGTGTGTGTGTGTGTGTGTGTGTGTGTGTGTGTGTGTGTGTGTGTGTGTGTGTGTGTGTGTGTGTGTGTGTGTGTGTGTGTGTGTGTGTGTGTGTGTGTGTGTGTGTGTGTGTGTGTGTGTGTGTGTGTGTGTGTGTGTGTGTGTGTGTGTGTGTGTGTGTGTGTGTGTGTGTGTGTGTGTGTGTGTGTGTGTGTGTGTGTGTGTGTGTGTGTGTGTGTGTGTGTGTGTGTGTGTGTGTGTGTGTGTGTGTGTGTGTGTGTGTGTGTGTGTGTGTGTGTGTGTGTGTGTGTGTGTGTGTGTGTGTGTGTGTGTGTGTGTGTGTGTGTGTGTGTGTGTGTGTGTGTGTGTGTGTGTGTGTGTGTGTGTGTGTGTGTGTGTGTGTGTGTGTGTGTGTGTGTGTGTGTGTGTGTGTGTGTGTGTGTGTGTGTGTGTGTGTGTGTGTGTGTGTGTGTGTGTGTGTGTGTGTGTGTGTGTGTGTGTGTGTGTGTGTGTGTGTGTGTGTGTGTGTGTGTGTGTGTGTGTGTGTGTGTGTGTGTGTGTGTGTGTGTGTGTGTGTGTGTGTGTGTGTGTGTGTGTGTGTGTGTGTGTGTGTGTGTGTGTGTGTGTGTGTGTGTGTGTGTGTGTGTGTGTGTGTGTGTGTGTGTGTGTGTGTGTGTGTGTGTGTGTGTGTGTGTGTGTGTGTGTGTGTGTGTGTGTGTGTGTGTGTGTGTGTGTGTGTGTGTGTGTGTGTGTGTGTGTGTGTGTGTGTGTGTGTGTGTGTGTGTGTGTGTGTGTGTGTGTGTGTGTGTGTGTGTGTGTGTGTGTGTGTGTGTGTGTGTGTGTGTGTGTGTGTGTGTGTGTGTGTGTGTGTGTGTGTGTGTGTGTGTGTGTGTGTGTGTGTGTGTGTGTGTGTGTGTGTGTGTGTGTGTGTGTGTGTGTGTGTGTGTGTGTGTGTGTGTGTGTGTGTGTGTGTGTGTGTGTGTGTGTGTGTGTGTGTGTGTGTGTGTGTGTGTGTGTGTGTGTGTGTGTGTGTGTGTGTGTGTGTGTGTGTGTGTGTGTGTGTGTGTGTGTGTGTGTGTGTGTGTGTGTGTGTGTGTGTGTGTGTGTGTGTGTGTGTGTGTGTGTGTGTGTGTGTGTGTGTGTGTGTGTGTGTGTGTGTGTGTGTGTGTGTGTGTGTGTGTGTGTGTGTGTGTGTGTGTGTGTGTGTGTGTGTGTGTGTGTGTGTGTGTGTGTGTGTGTGTGTGTGTGTGTGTGTGTGTGTGTGTGTGTGTGTGTGTGTGTGTGTGTGTGTGTGTGTGTGTGTGTGTGTGTGTGTGTGTGTGTGTGTGTGTGTGTGTGTGTGTGTGTGTGTGTGTGTGTGTGTGTGTGTGTGTGTGTGTGTGTGTGTGTGTGTGTGTGTGTGTGTGTGTGTGTGTGTGTGTGTGTGTGTGTGTGTGTGTGTGTGTGTGTGTGTGTGTGTGTGTGTGTGTGTGTGTGTGTGTGTGTGTGTGTGTGTGTGTGTGTGTGTGTGTGTGTGTGTGTGTGTGTGTGTGTGTGTGTGTGTGTGTGTGTGTGTGTGTGTGTGTGTGTGTGTGTGTGTGTGTGTGTGTGTGTGTGTGTGTGTGTGTGTGTGTGTGTGTGTGTGTGTGTGTGTGTGTGTGTGTGTGTGTGTGTGTGTGTGTGTGTGTGTGTGTGTGTGTGTGTGTGTGTGTGTGTGTGTGTGTGTGTGTGTGTGTGTGTGTGTGTGTGTGTGTGTGTGTGTGTGTGTGTGTGTGTGTGTGTGTGTGTGTGTGTGTGTGTGTGTGTGTGTGTGTGTGTGTGTGTGTGTGTGTGTGTGTGTGTGTGTGTGTGTGTGTGTGTGTGTGTGTGTGTGTGTGTGTGTGTGTGTGTGTGTGTGTGTGTGTGTGTGTGTGTGTGTGTGTGTGTGTGTGTGTGTGTGTGTGTGTGTGTGTGTGTGTGTGTGTGTGTGTGTGTGTGTGTGTGTGTGTGTGTGTGTGTGTGTGTGTGTGTGTGTGTGTGTGTGTGTGTGTGTGTGTGTGTGTGTGTGTGTGTGTGTGTGTGTGTGTGTGTGTGTGTGTGTGTGTGTGTGTGTGTGTGTGTGTGTGTGTGTGTGTGTGTGTGTGTGTGTGTGTGTGTGTGTGTGTGTGTGTGTGTGTGTGTGTGTGTGTGTGTGTGTGTGTGTGTGTGTGTGTGTGTGTGTGTGTGTGTGTGTGTGTGTGTGTGTGTGTGTGTGTGTGTGTGTGTGTGTGTGTGTGTGTGTGTGTGTGTGTGTGTGTGTGTGTGTGTGTGTGTGTGTGTGTGTGTGTGTGTGTGTGTGTGTGTGTGTGTGTGTGTGTGTGTGTGTGTGTGTGTGTGTGTGTGTGTGTGTGTGTGTGTGTGTGTGTGTGTGTGTGTGTGTGTGTGTGTGTGTGTGTGTGTGTGTGTGTGTGTGTGTGTGTGTGTGTGTGTGTGTGTGTGTGTGTGTGTGTGTGTGTGTGTGTGTGTGTGTGTGTGTGTGTGTGTGTGTGTGTGTGTGTGTGTGTGTGTGTGTGTGTGTGTGTGTGTGTGTGTGTGTGTGTGTGTGTGTGTGTGTGTGTGTGTGTGTGTGTGTGTGTGTGTGTGTGTGTGTGTGTGTGTGTGTGTGTGTGTGTGTGTGTGTGTGTGTGTGTGTGTGTGTGTGTGTGTGTGTGTGTGTGTGTGTGTGTGTGTGTGTGTGTGTGTGTGTGTGTGTGTGTGTGTGTGTGTGTGTGTGTGTGTGTGTGTGTGTGTGTGTGTGTGTGTGTGTGTGTGTGTGTGTGTGTGTGTGTGTGTGTGTGTGTGTGTGTGTGTGTGTGTGTGTGTGTGTGTGTGTGTGTGTGTGTGTGTGTGTGTGTGTGTGTGTGTGTGTGTGTGTGTGTGTGTGTGTGTGTGTGTGTGTGTGTGTGTGTGTGTGTGTGTGTGTGTGTGTGTGTGTGTGTGTGTGTGTGTGTGTGTGTGTGTGTGTGTGTGTGTGTGTGTGTGTGTGTGTGTGTGTGTGTGTGTGTGTGTGTGTGTGTGTGTGTGTGTGTGTGTGTGTGTGTGTGTGTGTGTGTGTGTGTGTGTGTGTGTGTGTGTGTGTGTGTGTGTGTGTGTGTGTGTGTGTGTGTGTGTGTGTGTGTGTGTGTGTGTGTGTGTGTGTGTGTGTGTGTGTGTGTGTGTGTGTGTGTGTGTGTGTGTGTGTGTGTGTGTGTGTGTGTGTGTGTGTGTGTGTGTGTGTGTGTGTGTGTGTGTGTGTGTGTGTGTGTGTGTGTGTGTGTGTGTGTGTGTGTGTGTGTGTGTGTGTGTGTGTGTGTGTGTGTGTGTGTGTGTGTGTGTGTGTGTGTGTGTGTGTGTGTGTGTGTGTGTGTGTGTGTGTGTGTGTGTGTGTGTGTGTGTGTGTGTGTGTGTGTGTGTGTGTGTGTGTGTGTGTGTGTGTGTGTGTGTGTGTGTGTGTGTGTGTGTGTGTGTGTGTGTGTGTGTGTGTGTGTGTGTGTGTGTGTGTGTGTGTGTGTGTGTGTGTGTGTGTGTGTGTGTGTGTGTGTGTGTGTGTGTGTGTGTGTGTGTGTGTGTGTGTGTGTGTGTGTGTGTGTGTGTGTGTGTGTGTGTGTGTGTGTGTGTGTGTGTGTGTGTGTGTGTGTGTGTGTGTGTGTGTGTGTGTGTGTGTGTGTGTGTGTGTGTGTGTGTGTGTGTGTGTGTGTGTGTGTGTGTGTGTGTGTGTGTGTGTGTGTGTGTGTGTGTGTGTGTGTGTGTGTGTGTGTGTGTGTGTGTGTGTGTGTGTGTGTGTGTGTGTGTGTGTGTGTGTGTGTGTGTGTGTGTGTGTGTGTGTGTGTGTGTGTGTGTGTGTGTGTGTGTGTGTGTGTGTGTGTGTGTGTGTGTGTGTGTGTGTGTGTGTGTGTGTGTGTGTGTGTGTGTGTGTGTGTGTGTGTGTGTGTGTGTGTGTGTGTGTGTGTGTGTGTGTGTGTGTGTGTGTGTGTGTGTGTGTGTGTGTGTGTGTGTGTGTGTGTGTGTGTGTGTGTGTGTGTGTGTGTGTGTGTGTGTGTGTGTGTGTGTGTGTGTGTGTGTGTGTGTGTGTGTGTGTGTGTGTGTGTGTGTGTGTGTGTGTGTGTGTGTGTGTGTGTGTGTGTGTGTGTGTGTGTGTGTGTGTGTGTGTGTGTGTGTGTGTGTGTGTGTGTGTGTGTGTGTGTGTGTGTGTGTGTGTGTGTGTGTGTGTGTGTGTGTGTGTGTGTGTGTGTGTGTGTGTGTGTGTGTGTGTGTGTGTGTGTGTGTGTGTGTGTGTGTGTGTGTGTGTGTGTGTGTGTGTGTGTGTGTGTGTGTGTGTGTGTGTGTGTGTGTGTGTGTGTGTGTGTGTGTGTGTGTGTGTGTGTGTGTGTGTGTGTGTGTGTGTGTGTGTGTGTGTGTGTGTGTGTGTGTGTGTGTGTGTGTGTGTGTGTGTGTGTGTGTGTGTGTGTGTGTGTGTGTGTGTGTGTGTGTGTGTGTGTGTGTGTGTGTGTGTGTGTGTGTGTGTGTGTGTGTGTGTGTGTGTGTGTGTGTGTGTGTGTGTGTGTGTGTGTGTGTGTGTGTGTGTGTGTGTGTGTGTGTGTGTGTGTGTGTGTGTGTGTGTGTGTGTGTGTGTGTGTGTGTGTGTGTGTGTGTGTGTGTGTGTGTGTGTGTGTGTGTGTGTGTGTGTGTGTGTGTGTGTGTGTGTGTGTGTGTGTGTGTGTGTGTGTGTGTGTGTGTGTGTGTGTGTGTGTGTGTGTGTGTGTGTGTGTGTGTGTGTGTGTGTGTGTGTGTGTGTGTGTGTGTGTGTGTGTGTGTGTGTGTGTGTGTGTGTGTGTGTGTGTGTGTGTGTGTGTGTGTGTGTGTGTGTGTGTGTGTGTGTGTGTGTGTGTGTGTGTGTGTGTGTGTGTGTGTGTGTGTGTGTGTGTGTGTGTGTGTGTGTGTGTGTGTGTGTGTGTGTGTGTGTGTGTGTGTGTGTGTGTGTGTGTGTGTGTGTGTGTGTGTGTGTGTGTGTGTGTGTGTGTGTGTGTGTGTGTGTGTGTGTGTGTGTGTGTGTGTGTGTGTGTGTGTGTGTGTGTGTGTGTGTGTGTGTGTGTGTGTGTGTGTGTGTGTGTGTGTGTGTGTGTGTGTGTGTGTGTGTGTGTGTGTGTGTGTGTGTGTGTGTGTGTGTGTGTGTGTGTGTGTGTGTGTGTGTGTGTGTGTGTGTGTGTGTGTGTGTGTGTGTGTGTGTGTGTGTGTGTGTGTGTGTGTGTGTGTGTGTGTGTGTGTGTGTGTGTGTGTGTGTGTGTGTGTGTGTGTGTGTGTGTGTGTGTGTGTGTGTGTGTGTGTGTGTGTGTGTGTGTGTGTGTGTGTGTGTGTGTGTGTGTGTGTGTGTGTGTGTGTGTGTGTGTGTGTGTGTGTGTGTGTGTGTGTGTGTGTGTGTGTGTGTGTGTGTGTGTGTGTGTGTGTGTGTGTGTGTGTGTGTGTGTGTGTGTGTGTGTGTGTGTGTGTGTGTGTGTGTGTGTGTGTGTGTGTGTGTGTGTGTGT